>CAKNXH010085635.1:8195-26824 GCA_932178445.1 Andricus quercusramuli | reverse complement strand
GTAATTTAACGATCTGTAAATATATGAAGATATTCCTAATTCTCTTAAAATAACCTGAAAGAGTTGACTTTTTATGAGTTGTAAACTAGCGAATAAAGTTTTTAAATGAGAAGATTAAACATATACAGTTTTTATTCAATACAAATTTCGATGTTCAAACGACTACTTCAGCAAAATAATTTTTGTAGAACAAGAAAAAATCCGCCTCAGCCGGGATTTGAACCGGGAACGCCCCTTCCATGAGTGGAGCGTTGAGCAACTACGCCGCCGAGACCTCAGCAGATCTTTTCTTGTTCTTCATAGCTACTGTTTTTACAGGGGAATACAACATGGAATTAATCTAATTATTATTAGAAAGATTTTATTAACATTTAAAAATGTTAACACTCAAGTTTTTAAATTTTTAGTTGATGCAAATTTCGATGTTGGAACGATTTCTTCAGAAAAATGATTGAATTGAATTTTTATTTAAAAAATTAATTTTTTACCGACAATACTAATTTTCTATCAAAGAGTTGAATCTTCAACTACAATGATAAATCTTGGACCGGAATATTTAAATTTTCATTTAAAAAATGAAATTTCAACAAAATAGCAGTTTTCAAAAAATTGGTTAAATTTATAAGCAATAAAATTAATTTTTAACAAAGTAGTTCCACTTTCAACCAAACAGTTGTATTTTCAAATCAGTTAAGACGAATTCTCAATAAAAAATTTGAAAGTTGAATTTCCAACTAAAACGAGTAATTTTCAACAAAAAATGAAACGGTTAAATTTACAATTAAGAAGATTAATTTTATTCCAAAAAAGACAAATAAGAAAGAACATGAATTTTCAACCAAATAGTTAAATTTAAATTCAAAAAGATAAATTTACAATCAAAACTGGAATATTAAAAATTTGAAAAAATTAATTTTCTACCTAAAAAGGAAAACGAATGTTTGACAAAATGGTACAATTTTTCAACGAAATTATTCAATTTTCAATCAAGCAGCTTAATTTTTGTTTTTAAAGAAGAACTTTCAACAAAATACATTAATTTTCAACTTAAAAGAAAAATCTCCATCCAAAATAATTACTTTTTCACCAAATTGCTAAATTTGCTACAGAATAGAATCTTCCTGAACCAGAAGAGATAAATTTGTGAGGAAAAATGCAAGAGTGGATATTTTTCAAGGAATCTGTATTATTATTAAAAAAAAAAAAAACATAAAATATTTAACGTCTTTTCAAACCAAATGCAGCTATGAAAAAAAAATTATTAAAAATTATTTTTTTTTGTAGCAGATCTTGTCCTTTCGCTTTGCTGGGAATCGAACCACAGAACTACTGATTTCCGGTCAGGTGCTTTCCCATTAAGCTACTAGAGAGATCGAGAGAAGAAACTTTTTTCAGAAATTTTTTTCTGAAAAACGATTTTCTCCTTTCGCTGTCAAGGAAAATCAACCAGTCTTTAGCTGCGCATGCGCCGCATGAATAATTTATTTGTAAAATGTGAAATCAAATAATTATTTCGCCTTGCCCTCTAAAAGTCTATTTTGTGATCTGGAAATTGTCATTATTTCCATAATGATGATTTATTATGAAAAATTGATTTACGCATGTGATAGATTCAAAAAAGTGCGCCATTCCCAGCCAATGAGACTGCCGATGCAACGCATGCGCAGTGCAGTTGGGGCGCCAGATTGGCAGCACTGGTTGATTTTCCTTGACAGGCACTTTTGGAGTCATCTTTATGGGAGTAGGATTCCTTTTCATCCTGCTCTCACAATAATTAAAAAAATATATATTTTTAAATTTATGAATTTCATCTTGTTAACAGCTTTTTTAAATTGCTTACGTTTTAATTCACTACACTACACTACTGACTCTTTAAATTGTTTTCAATTATCAAACTCTACTCCAAAAATGACAACTAGGACTTTCGTAACGATTTTGAAAAAAATCTGCTGCAGCCCGGATTTGAACCGGGAACGCCACTTCCTAGACAATTTTGAAGGAAATTTTTTTATATTACAAAATCTTAACAAATCTTTAAAAAATTAAGGTTAGTTTAAAAGATAATTAGACCTTTTAGAAGTTTGGAAGAAATCAAAAAATAATATTTAAATGTTCGAATAACTTTCATTATTTTAAAATATTTTCGAACTCTCTATATCTTCCAGATTTGGTTTCAACAATCTAAATCTAAAAATTAATTGTTTTCGGTTGAAAATAACTCTTTTTGTCGAAAATTAACTTTTTTGTTGGAAATTAACTTTGTTGTTGGAAATTATCTTTCTGTGAAAAATTTACATTTTAGGGTTGAAAACTCAACTTTTTTGTAGACAATTCGTATTTTTGGCTCGAGAATTTAACAATATGATAGAAAAATCAACAAGACACAAAAGTTCTACAAAAAAAGATGAACTTTTGAACTAAAAATTTTTTTTTTTAATTTCAAGCCATAAAGTCATTTTAGACTAAGGTTCCACGTTTATTCAATTAACAGTGATTATACTTTATACTGAGAAAATATTACGGTGTTTTAAATAGAAGGAGGAAATTTTGAAAATTTCAGAAAAACACCTTACAAGTAACAGACAAATCATTGACGCCCCCCCCCCCCCCCCCCCTGAATAATTTAAGTAATTTGGTGGCTACAAAATGATTTTCATTATCTGCACCTTTTTTTAAATAAATAAAAATGCTAACAACAAGTGATAACGCTTATAGTGTAAATAACTGATAAGGTAGCAATCATATACTAACGAAACATCAGAATGTGGACCAGTCTCTCACTTTTCGAAATTCATTACAAATCAGTTTTTTCTATGTTTCGAGAACATGAAGGCTGTTGGTACTTTGTTCCTTTCGCTCACAATTTTTCTCAATTCGATTGGTGAATATAATAATATAATTTTTTAAATATTCCAATTAGATCTAGCTTTTTATCAGGAATCAGGATGTTTCCGTATGTCGATTGCACCATAAAATATGGAAACTAGTTATCGTTATTTTCAAAATGTAGTTTTTCAAGTGAACGGGAAAAATAATTTTGAATATAAAATATTTTGATTGAAAGAAAACTTCCTCCCTGAATTATTGTTAAAATTGATATTTTTGAGAGACCATCGTCTAGACTCTTCACTTGTTAATAAAAAGTCATCCTGGTCCACCTGTATCATAATTTTCCCTAAATTTTTTATACCACAATTATTATGACAAAACCCTCAATTAACCAAATTGATTTTAAAAAAAGTTATCTTCGACACAGCATGCTTGAAGCTAAAGAAGAATATTTTAGTTTTTAAGCTTTTATGCTTTTTGAATCAAAATTAATCAAATTCAAATAATATCTAGAGAAATTTCACAGATTTGATTTGTGGAAAGTAGGCCTCCGAAGATTAGTGTATGGAAAATGTAAAAAAAAGCTTGATGAAACGATGCAATGGTGTACAATTTTTTAGCTTATTGAAACCAAAAGAAGGGCATATTGAAAAACTGTTATCGTGACCTAGTCTGTTTCCATTCTCAAAATATTGCCTTCTGAGTGTTTGAACAAAGCTGAAAAAGATAAGAAAGTTTTACAATTTGAAAATTATGATGAATCAATAAAATAAGGCGATAGTGTAACATTCTTAACGCTATTGAAAGAATAAGAAGATCAAATTCTGAAACTGTAAACGTGAACCATCCTGTTTCCATTTCCCAAATATTGTCTCCTGGTTGTTTGCACAAAGTTAAGAAAAATGATAATTTTTTTTTATTATGATGGATCAATTTAGCCACAGTTTTACGGAAAAGTATGTTACTGGTGGGCCTGGATGATTTATGATTAAAAAATGAAGAAAAGCCTGGACGTTCTCCACTTAAAAATTCGGAATCGGTTCGATTGGAAGATTTCTTTTTGCTTTCAAGAGACCCAAACTTGATATAGATAATGTGCAAATTTCAAATTTTTCTGAGAGTAGTTAGCGCAACTAGCCATTCCTTTATTTGCATAATGATAGAAATTGATCGATTTCTATTTCCCCTTACAGAATTAAGCTCACAGTTCAATCTAAGATTAAAACCGAAACGAATCCAGCCTACTAATGAAGATCCTGTTGTTGTCCATCTTCGACATGAACCTGTTAACGTTATTGGTTTTTTTGGTGTCCGATACCTGAACGCACATGGTCAGAGTCGCCTATTAACGGCAAATTTTGAAGGAGCAATTGGAGAAGATGATTACATCTATGCTATAATTAAGGGTGGTTATGCTGTCGTATTATATAATGAAAATATGGTAATGCGTGCATTCGAACTGAATGACAATCGTCAACTAATTGGGCGTGCCTTGAACCATTATGAATTAACTATAGTAGTGGATAGAGAACAACCACGAATAGTTCCTCCGTAAACAGCTATTTGTCAGTGCAATCTACGTAGTGCTTACTGTAGTACCTAGTATCATTAAGTACATTTTTTGAGAACAAAGTAATCTTTTTCGTGTCCGCTTGTTAGTGTGAAATTCACATAAATGGACACTTCTTTTTTAAGAATGAGTCGGTCGTGAAGGAAGAGTTCTGAATTTGGTAGCTGGAGACCCTTACGAAAAGATATAACAGGAAAAAAATGACAGGTGTGTCATTTTTTCCCTGTCATTTTTTTTCTGTCATTTTTTCGCGACCACAAGAAAATGACAGGGAAACGACAGGCAAAATGACAGGAAAACGACAGCCATGATTGGCCATAATTTATTATAATATCGTTCAATTATAAGCTTTACAGGAAAGTTCAAATATTTGAACTTTCCTGTAAAGCTTAAAAAATCATTAGCAAAATAAAGCTAGTATGGAAATTTTCATGATGAAACACCTCTTTGTAGCCTGTTGCTAATTCCGGATTATCTTTCCAACACATCAATTGTGGAATGTGTTCGATTTGCCATTTTGAAGACTTCTTATCCTTACAAAGTGCTAAACTTAAGTACCAAGGGCAAAAATTTCAGACTATTTTCAACTTTCTTCATTCCCTTAACAAATTGACTGGGTTGACTGCGTGCTCCAATTCCATGATCCAACAAAGAATGGTTCCGCCACGCGCATCCTACGGACCCTTTGATTGGTTCACTTTTTTTTAGATGCGCGTGGTAAGACCATTCTTTGTTGGTCATGGAATTAAGAGCACGCATTGAACTTCTTGGGGGATGAAGAAAGTTGAAAATAATCTGAAACTGTTGCCCGTGGTACTGAAGTTTAGTCCTTTGTAAGGAGAAGAAGGCATTAAAATGGCAAATCGAACACATTCCACAATTTATGTGTTTGAAGATAATTCGGAATTAGCAACAGGCTACAGAAAGGTGTTTCATCATGAAAATTCCCATAATAATTTTCTCTTGCTAATGATTCTTTAAGCTTTACAGGAAAGTTCAAATAAGTCTGCAAGTATTCGAGAATTTATAATGTTACACAATATTATTATAAATTATGGCCAATTAGGGCCAGTCATTTTCGGCTGTCGTTTTCCTGTCATTTTGCCTGTCGTTTCCCTGTCATTTTCTTGTGGTCGCGAAAAAATGACAGACAAAAAATGACAGGGAAAAAATGACACACCTGTCATTTTTTCCCTGTCATATCTTTTCGTAAGGGGAAGAAAGGAGCAATCGAAAAGTTAGTCTACAAGTCCAGAAAGGTATGTGAAAAGAAAACCTTCAAAAAGTGAGGTTAGAAGAGGGCGTCGTCGCGCCTCGAGATCTCATTCCAGATCAAATTCGGTTCATTCTTACAGAAGTAGGTCCCCTATTAGAAATCGATCCCCTAAAACTAAAATACGCTCACGTAAAAAACACACATAAAGACATCCACAGGGATATGAAAAATAATCTGATCCCTACCATCAAGGTACGACGAACAAAAATCTGACTTCAGATAAGTACAAGTCTGATCGCTATTCGAGAGGTACGACGGACAAATATATAAACGCGCCAAAAGATGCAAACGAATCTCGCCATCGAAACATTGATTTCGAAGGTTATGATAAGAGAGGTTATGATCGAGAGAAAAATGCCGATCATTATTACGATCTTCAGATTATTCGGACAGAAGTTCTTTAAAAAGCTTATAGGCTAGACATTTAGACTCAGACGAGGGCGCTGAAACTTCGGACCCCTTTGATAAACCTGGCAACTTCCAGTTGAGTAGCAATACTTTAAAAATTCTTGGTGATTTATCTAAACACAACAACTCTGGGGAAATTGTTCAAAATATTTTAGTCGAAATGTGGACTTTGATTCTAAAAGAGGGGTTGGCGGCTGAGCCTATGAAGGAAATATCAAAAAAGTATCCAATACCTGAAAATTTTTCAGCTCTTAAAGCTACAGATTTGAATCCGGTTATTAATTCTGCTATGACAGATATTGCTATTAAAAAGGATGGTTACCAAACAACGGACCAGAATAAATTGCGATCTGCAATTTACGCTAACAGAATGACGTTATCGACATATTTAACGATGGGGGAAGAAGTAACCCAAGTTTGCTTTATCCTTTGAGCGATGCAGCGAAAATTCTGTCAGATATCCATTACAATATCTCAATGACAAGACGGTCGTTCATCACGCCAAATGTGAATAGAATGGTAGAGGATGTCAGAGTAGATCTTCCCATTGGAGAGCTCCTATTTGGAGATGATCTTCATGATCGCTTGAATGCTCGAAGGGATGTTAAAAAACGGAGTGAAGATATAGTAAAATGAACACCAGGAAGTTCCGAAACGGAAAAGCCCAATCAGAGATTTATTTCATGCGAAGCCCTACACCAGAAGATTTATAATCAATCATTAAGAACGGCGTCAAACTTCAGGGGCCTGTCCAGAGGTCACTGGAACTCCAGGCAATCCAGGGTTCACCAGGCCGGACCAAAATACAGAACTCAACCGAGTTACCGTCAGAATTATCGCCGTTGAGAGAGTACCATAACAGTTGAGATCACTGCATGGTTTTCTTTGTCTACACTTTTTTTTTAATAAACAAAAATGCTAACAACAAGTGATAATGCTTATAGCGTAAATAGCTGATAAGGTAGCAAGCATATTCCCATGAAACATCAGAATGTGGATCAGTTTCTCTCTTTACGAGATTCATTACAAATCAGTTTCTATGTTTCGAGAAAATGAAAACTGCCGTTGGTACTTTGTTATTTTCGCTCACGATTTTCCTTAATTCAATTGGTAAATATAATCATATGATTTTTTAAATATTTTAATTATATCCCTGAATTATTGTTGAAAATGGCTATTTTGAAGAGACAATCTTCTGGACTCTTAATTTGTCAATAAAAAATCATCCAGGTGAACCGCTGTCATAATTTTTCTTAAATCTGTTGCAAAACCTGAACCTGCCATTAGTAACATTGCTTTTTGTTCATAAAATCTCTCGCTCAATTTTTTATAATAATTTTTATGATAAAACCCTCAATAAACCGAATTGATTTTTTAAAATTTTATCTTTGACACAACATAAAACTTTTCACTCAGGTGATATTTTCTCGTACGAAAAGCCATCATTCATTCATCGCCTTATAAACAATAGATGCTTGAAGTTAGAGAAGCATATTTTAGTTTTTAAGCTTTCATGCTTTTTGAATCAAAACTTTTCACAGATTTAGTGTTGAAACAAAAAGAAGGCCACATTGATAAACTGTTATCGTGACCTAGTCTGTTTCTATTTTCAAAATACTGCCTTGTGAGTGTTTGAACAAAGTTAAAAAAGATAAGAAAGTTTCATAATTCAAAAATGATTATGGATCAAGGTGGGCTATATATAAATTGGGCACATTCAGGGTCCTCATGCGGTATTTTCAACAGCTTGAATGAGTATGAACTTGAGTGCTTGAAGAAGGTGATTTACATTTTATAGATTTTTTCCTTGTGCAAAAGATACTTTAAGGTCTCTGTGAATCATAATTGTTCGAATTTAACTAACTACTAGTGAAATTCTACAGATTCAATTAGCGGAATGTGAAGCACCAATTAGGATTAACAGAAAATTACTAATTCAATTAGACGATATATTTCCTAATTCGATAGTGGAAATACACTAATTGCTTGATACAAATTAATCAATTTACTGTGGACTGCATATAATAACTAAAAAAAAGTTATGAAAATGGAAAACGTGAAAATTTTTAATAAAATAACGTGATAGTGTAACATTCCTAACTCCATTGAAACAATAAAAAAGATCATATTCTGAAACTGGAAACGTGACCTATCCTGTTTCCATTTACCAAATATTGTCTTCTGGTTGTTTGCACAAAGTTAAGAAAAATAAGAATTTTTTTACTACAATGGATCAATTTAGCCAGAGTTTACGAAAAGTTATGGCAAGGGTTGGTCTGGATGATTCCTGATCAAATAACTTCAGTAAGACTTCAGCTCAGGAATTGATATTTATGTTATCCGTAAATAGTGATTTTGATTTTACGAAATTATTTTTCGCTGTATGCCAATTTTTTGATAATTATAATAGTATGACTTGTAATTTACATAATAATATTAGTTGTACCTGATAGTAAGATTGGTAATATTATGGAATGTAATAATCATATAAATCCACGAAATAATAATAAATAAATAAACAAATGAGGGATCATTTAAAAATTACGCAAGGTGTCTTACTAAAATTTCTAACCCCGCTTCATCCATGTAACATATTATGATATTTGTTCCAAAGTTTTTTGTTAAAAACTCAAATTTGCGGGTTAAATATCTAACTATTAAAAAAACTATTAAAAAAGGCAAATCTTCAACAAAATACAGGAACTTTCAACAAAAAATGAGAAATAAGAAAAAGTTGAATCATTACCTAAAAAATTTACCTGCTGCGCAGTTGTCGTGCGCTATAGCTTGGCCTCCCAATAACTCAAGAAAGTCTCTCAAAGCTTCTTGTATACCGTCTGTATAATATAGCATTTTACCCTTACTATTTCTCATGCTGCCTAACTCTGTACTACTAGTCGAAAAGTAAACTTTATTGCATACAAAAAACAACCGAAACTTAATACAGAAAACTTAATTCAAGTGAGTTTAAAAAATAGTCAGTACTTTCAGAAGTTTGACCATTTTTCTTGAATATTTTATAAATCATTTAAAATCTTTTTGAATTTTTTTAAAAATTAATCTTTCAAAATAGAAAAGTATTTTTTTTTAAATGTCTATGCATCTTAAGAAGATTTTGTTTTTACGTTGACATATTTCAAAATTCTTTGAAAAACTTCGTAATTTTTTGTTTAAATTTCAAAAAATCGAAATTCAGTTTTAAATATTTGAGATATCAGGATTCAAATTATTTTCGAATCCTTTAAAACAATGTGACAATTTTGGAAATCTTCAACTCGAATTTTTTCAAAAATTTTATAGAATTGAGTCTCCGCTAAAACTTGTGTATGCACTAATATGTCCCCGAGATACCTTTTGTTCAAAAGGTAAAAAAAATGTCCCCCGATTGCAAATATCTTGGTTATTTTGTCAAAATTCTAGTATTTTTTGGTTTAAAAAACTTTCCAGAAATCCCATTATTTATTTTTAAAAAATGTTATAAAAACATTTTTAACAGCCTCTTGCACTTTTTTCTTAGGATATACTGTTTACAATTTACAGCCTTACAAAGAAATACCAGCGTCATAATTTTCTTAAAAAGTGTCGCAAAACCTCTATCTACTAATAATAACATTGATGATTTTTTTTTCGATTTTTTTTTATTTGTCTTTGACTTTTTGCATAATCGAGTAGCCACAAACGGGTTATTTTTTCAAAATCTTTGTCAGTTTTTGTTTACACAAATTTTTTTATCTGAACTTAAAAAGTGTATTTTCCATTGATATTGTGTGATTATTTTTTAAACAATTTATTTTCGCTTAAATCACGGGACTTTTTCGTTTCATGATGCTACTGCTATTTTATTTTATTTATTTTGATACTTAGCACAACAATTTTATTAGTCCCAGCGGTTATTCAATTATCACTCGCAACTAATAAAATGGTTGTTCCAACTATTGGAATAGGAGGAACACATCTTACAAACTAAATAGTTATCCCATTCAGCCTTTTCTTTATTTGTATAATGATAGAAATTGATCCTTTTCTATTTCCTCTTACAGAATTAAGCTCACAGTTCAATCTAAGATTCAAACCAAAACGAATACAGCCTACTAATGAAGATCCTGTTGTTGTGAATCTTCGACATCGACCTGTTGACTATCATGATTTTTTTGGTATTCGATACAAAGAGGCAAGTGGTCGTAGTCATACAGTAATGGCCAATTTTGAAGGAGCAACTGGAGAAAATGATTACATCTATGCAATGATTGAGGGTGGTTATGCTGTCGCATTATATAATGATCAGATGTTAGTACGTGCTTTTAAACTAGATGAAAATGGTCATCGAATTGAGCGTACCTTGACCGATCATGAATCAAATATAGTAGTGGATAGAGAACAACCACGACTAATTCCCAGATATTTCTAATTACGGGACTTTTTTTGATCTTTTAAACAAAAGGTATCTCGGGGACAATTGCAATCTGCAGCGGAACGTGCTTCAAGTTCAGGTTGATGTGACTTTGAGATTATCAACTTACAAAGATTTTTTCCGATCAAAAATTGTTGGCCTCAATTCACTAAGACTTCAGCTCAAGAATGGATAAAAATCCACGAAATAATAACAAATAAATAAACAAATAAGGGATCATTCATAAATTACGTGAGGTGTTTTACTAAAATTTCTAACCCCGCTCTCTTCATGTAACATATCATGATATTTATTCCGATCCCCTCCCTACAATACAAAAAAATCTTCCTAAAACTTACTTACTTTTTTTAACTAAAAAGTTGACTATTTCATTTTTTGTCTTTTCGTCTCTAGGTTGAAAATTTATTTAACTGGTTGGAGTATTTTTTACTAAAAAATTAATCTTCTTGGTAGAAAAATGAACTATTTTGATGAAAATTCAACTTTTCGCTTCATTTTTAAATGAACACAAATTCTTAAAAACACGCGATGCTGTTAACAGTGTGAATAACTGATAATATATTCCCCCTCGACTGTACCATGTACATAAATCATGACGTGATTCCGACGCCTTTGAAGGATCAAAATAGATTTGCGAAATACAAATAAATCAGAAAAATAGGTTTCACTTCCGCATTTTTAAAATATGTGTATTCATGCATGTATACTCTAATAGAACATCAGAATAATTTTCAGCATATGAATCATATTTATGAAGGTTATAGGGACTAATTCCTTAATGAAATTCAGGGGAACGTAGGAAAATTCAAAAATTATTAGGACATCCGGTTCAACGTGGTTACAAGATGGACCTATGCGAGGTGTAGTGAGAAATTTTGAGTTTGGGGTTGGAAAAAAGGGAGAGAACGGGTGGAAAGAAGTTGTGAGAAGGTGAGGAAAGGTGTCTGGGATAAGTGGCAGTGAATTTGAGAAGGGAGAAAGACAGGTGAAGTTGAAAGTAAACGATCAAGAAGTGGCACGCCGAGAGAGTGAGGTTACTGGGTCGGACTGGAAGAAAACCGAAAGAGGAAAGCAGTGCCAGTGCCATCTACTGGAGAGTGGAGAAAGTGAAGAAAAATGATTTGACTTGAGCAGTAGCGACGAATAAAATGAGATGGGCGATGAAAATGAGGAGAAGAAGCAGAAGAGGGAAAAGGGGGAAAGGATAAAACTGATTTGTAACCAAGCGGTGGATAAGCTGGAAGTGAGGCAAGATAAGATCATCACGGACTTGAAGCGGGAATGGGAGATAGAAAGAGCACACATGAGAAGTGAACGGGAGATTGATAGGAGAAACTTTGAGGAAACGCTGAATGAAATGGTGGTAAAGTTAGAACAGTTGAGCGCGAAGATAGATTGTAGAAAGGAAAGGAAGATAGAGAAACGAAAGAGATTGAGTGCCAGACGGAAGAGAAAAAGAGCACATGGAGGGAGCTGCCGACGAAGCTAACGCCAGAAAAGTGGGAGAGAAAAAAGGAATCAGCCCGGAATCAGTAATTCTGATTGGTTAAAATGGTGTTTTGTGATTGGCGTTACTATATAATATTGAAACAGATGAAATAGGCTCTCAGGGATGTGATTGTAAAGGACAATACTGTGTCTACCAAAATTGTCTCTTCTGAATTTGGTGATAATGAGTTAACCAATTCGGTCCACATGATGTTGAATTACTGTCCAAGACGTCCTCTCCGAAGTATGTGATCAATCAAGCTGGCTACTAAAATTCCTACAAAGACTTGATCCAAATTAGAAATTAATTTTGAGTCCATTGATTCATTGTAATTCACCATCACGTTATTTTTTCAAACTTCTCTATTTTCCACGTCTTCCATTTTTAAATCTTTCTTTAATTATTATACACAGTCCTAAGGGTGCTATATGGAAGCTCGAAAAGAATAGAGGATGATTTGACATGGATGGAAAGGAATATGCAGTATAAGTTGAGCAAAATAGCGGAAGAGGAAAGAAAAAACTGAAGAACAAAATGGGTAAGTATGGGAGAATAAAGATAGAAGGTGTATAGTGAGATTGAGACGATGACCGGAAAGAGTTAGCAAAAAAAGGTGTGGCAAAACTAGGAGAGAAAGGAACGGGAGGTATAGAAATAAGAAAAAGTAGGAAACAAAAAGAGACGAGAAGCAAAATTAGGGAAGATTGGAGTATATGCTGCTGGAATATAGCAGGCTTGGAAAGAGAGCATAGGGATTTATAAGAAATTTTACACAACTGGATGTAGTTTTAATGATGAAGACGTGACTAGATGATGAGGGATGGGAAAGAGTAAGGGGGAGACTACCACGAAGTTATAAATGGCCGATTTAAAATGCAGAGAGGAAGAATAAAGAAGGGAGAGCAATGGAAGGAATGGTGATGGGAGTAAGGAACAAATATATAACAAACAAGAATGAGATGAAAGAACGAAAAGAGGGATTAATAGTAGAAGAGATAAATATGGGAGGAGAGAGGTAGAAGATAGTGGGGGGTTATGTGAACTGTGAAATGCACGATAAATCAGAAGAGATGAGAGAACTGATGGAACAAAATGAACAAGAGATCAGGCTCATAATAGGAGATTTTCATGCGAGAACAGGAGATAAAGGAGGAAGGGGATGGGGTGGAGAGCGAGGGATGGTGGAGAGGGTTCATCCTAAACGGACATAAATAGGGGGATGAGGAAGTAACAAGAGGTAAAGAAATAGCTTAAGAACCGTTTAAGGAAAAGGTCAGGAATATCAAAATGGGGGAAGGAAATGTAAACGAGAAGATGGAAATAATGATAGGACAAATAAAAAGAGTATTAGAGTGCACAAGCAAAAAAGAAGTTAGTGAAAGAGGGGATAGAAGTGGATGGGATGAGGAATGTAAACAGAAGAAGAAGGAAATGAGGAGTAAAGTAAGAAAATGGAGAAGAGGGACAAGTAAAGGTTTGGAAGGTGATGAATAGATTGAGAAAAAGGAAAAGAGTAAACTCGGATATTGGGATGGTAGAATGGAATAAATATTAATAAAAACGGCATATTACGTCCCGGAGAGATTCTGCAACTTTCGAGTGTAGAACCCCGGCTGATTTGAAATGGATTTGGTCGCCAGTTCTCCAGTTTCAGGGTTATTGTTCAATTATACATTCGACAGAACACACCATTTGCTATCAATACAGTGAATTTGAATAATCTGTTCTTACAACCTTCGGTAATAAGCGTATTCAGCTTAGACTCACCTGAAACAAAAAGAAATTCCCAGATTTTACAATAGTTAAATGAATACCTGGACCTATAAAGGAAAGGTCAACAATGAGTAGGTTTTCAGACATTGTGGTGTAAAAGAAACACTGTTTGATGAAAGAGAAACCAATCTTTAGAGACGATTTGGTATGTTGAGCGAATGGAGGGAGAACGTTTGATGAATCAAGTATATTCAGGTAAAGAATATGCATAATTATGGAGTGACTCCACCAAAAAGAGAAAAAAAATGAAGATATGGAATTATTTTTCATTCGTAGAATAATGCTTGGTATAGAATCTACGGTTGGCCCATCAGAGGTATAGAAGAACAAATAGAACAAAAATTGCAATATACAAATTCCGTACGTGCACCCACTGTGCTGTACGGCAGTGACACCTTGACCTGCCAAGAAAAGGTGAGAAAAAAAATTGGAATTGTTTTTCATTGACAGAACAATGTGTAAGTTACAGGCATTTCATTTTCATTTTTGCCTGCCCAAATTGCAAAAGATCACCAGTTTGTAACGTGTAGGTTTATCCTACCTTCAAAAATAATAAATTTTGCCAACCTTCCGAAATAATATACGAACTCTCCTAACTGAATATTGAAATGTCACCCGTTGGAAATTCATTTTACGCGACGCACGTCGCAGAAAGCAGAAGGAACGAAGACCCGTTCCTATAGCAACGAGTGGGGACTCCCAGCCAATCACGGCACAGCGCGCTCGGCCTGCACGGAGAGGCAGTCGAGCGGTAGACACATGGTAGACACTAGACAGGTCTCATTCGTTTCTTCACTAGTTTACTGCTCGCGTTCCGAGCCTCCTAGAGTGTAGTTGCTGACGTTCTCTGCTCCTGAGGAGAACAGTCTCGCAGTTTCGTGTTAGATTTGTGTGTGCGTAGGCCTAAGACTTAACGATGTTTCGATTAAAAAAAATTTAAGTGAAGTGGGTTTTCTTTTGGTTAGCTCAAGTAAAGTGGTAACGTGCTTTACTTGAGCATAATTTTTGATCAATTTATTTCTCCGGATTTTTTTTATTTGTCTTGCATTTTATTAACGAACAAGTCATTTTTATTAAGCCGCTTAGAAGAAAATGTCTAACTTTCTAGGGGGTCATCGAGATAACCCCTCGGCCTGTTGATATTCTCTTCCTAGCCGTGAAAATATCAAATCCATATCAATCTTTCGTTCCGCTGGTGGAACGAGTTTCACCTAGGACTCGTAAGGAGCGTGTGGATGAAGATTTTTCCCAAAAGAGCTTGACTTTCAAAAACTTAATATGACACGTTGCCCTCTTATCTCTTGGGAGTGATCGCGATTACTCCCTGGCTTTATGAGGTAGTTTCCAGTAAATTCCTTTGTGTTATTTATTTGAAAATCAATAAATTAAGAATAAAGTCAAGTGTTCGCTAATAAATGTAGTTTTCGATTTCTAATCATGATTCGTACCACTGATTCCATGGCTTACAATTAATAAATGTGGGGCTGAGATTTTCCAGGGAATCAAAATGACTTTGAACTTGATAAAAAAAAAAAAAAAAAAAACACCAAAAGATTCTGACTTTCCAATCATCCACTCCGAGAAGGCACGCACAAAATTATAATAATATTCAGAGTAAAGACAATTATACTTTTTCCTCTTCTGTTTCGAAAATGTATAGCTTCAAAAAAAGATTTAAACAATATTTGAAAAATACTTAATATTCTTATAAAAGGAAATGAGTATACAACTATAATAAAAAAATAGCGCGATTTATAACAAGTTCTCCAGTGTCACAGTTACGGTTTAATTATAAATTTTAATGAGACTGCCTCAAATTTTATGCACAATATACTGTTTTAGGAGGAAGGTTATGACTTAGGAGGAAATCTGTCATTAAAACTTGGATTTTCATTATAAACTTGGAACGACGTATGATTGCGTGTATTGCTGGTCATGGTGGTAAGTTCTTCTTGAGCAGCACGTGTTCGAAACGAGGCAAACTTTTCGTCACAACTGTTGCAAATCGGCAAGGCCAAGGAAGAAGGTATTCTCGACCAACGACCACGTTCTAATCTTCTGAATATGTTCACCACCTATATGTGTTTTATTTCAATCTATATAGGACTCGGTTTAGAGGATGTGATTCGTACCACTTGGCGTAAATCGCCTCAGAAATGGAGAACTGAGGTGAATTGTAACTAACTTTGTAGTTTCTAGTCTGCTGCCTACAAGTGTCTAATTGGTCGAGGTTGTGATAAAGAGGAGGTTCTCCAGGTGTAAGATTGATTATCAACTGCTACTGAAATGTTCACGTCTCTGAATCCCCGTTTACAACTTGTACTATTATGTCTGTAAATTCGGAACGCTTCCTCTCAAAATCTGAATTAAAAATAATTAATAATTAAAAATTTTTTTTTCAATTTTCTTTTGCGCGATAATGGCGATACCACACTGAAAACAACAGTTCTCGTAAGATCACTGAAGTTAAGCAGTGTTGGGCGCGGTTAGTACTTGAATGGGTGACCGTTCGGGAATACTGCGTGCTGTTGGCCCGTCGTGGGTGTGGTGAGCCCACACTAGTAGCATTAGTAATAAATAACCCACCTTGAAACACTACCCGAATCGGGTAGTATCACCGAAAGGGAAATGGCTTAATGGTATAAAAAAAAGAATGATGCATTCGAGACGATTTCGAGAAAATTCGAGATTTTCTTGAAACATGCTGAGATGAACTCAATACTTTATGGTGATCTTGAATTTCAAATAAAAAGTATCGAGATTCCGAAATTTGTTATTCGAGGTTTCGAGAAAATTCGAGATTTTTTGAAAATGTTCGGGTGAACTCAAAACTTGATGGAAATATAAACTTTCAACAAAAAAGTATATTTCAAACAAAAGAGATAATTTTCAAACAAATAGTTGAATTTTATCCCAAGAAGGATGACTTTTTTTAGAAAATTGTTGAATTTTCAATCCAAAAAGACAAATTTTTTTACAGAAAACATAATCTTTCAACCATAAATATCAGTATTCAACCAAAAATGAAATATAGTTATAACTTCAATTTGAAAAGTTAATTTTGAATTGTAAAAAAACAGCAAATTTTCAAGAGAATAGTTAGATTCAACTAAAACAGATGAATTAAAAAAAAATGAAATAATCAAATTTGTAGTTAAAAAAAGGTAATTTTCAACCACCAAAAAATTTCTCAAATAAAAAAGATGAAGTATGAAAAAAAATGAACAAATTGATTTTCAATTGTAAAATAAAGAATTGGCGAAAAAATGGGTTTTCAACAAATTAATTAAATTTTCAACCGAAGTGATGAATTTTCAAGTGAAACTATAAATCTTCAACTGAAATAGTTGAATTTTAGACCAAGAAAACTAATTATCTACGAAAAAAACACGATTTTTCAACAAAAATACACCATTTTTTAAATAAAAAAGTCAATTTTCAACTAAACATTGAATAATTAAATTTTCAGTTGAAAGAACTAAATTTGCTCAAAAAAAAGAATTTTCAACGAAGCAGTTCAACCACCAAGCAGTTGAATTTTAAGGTAAAAAAAATGAATTTCCTACTGAAAGAGCTGTATTTTCAAGCAAAAAAAAACGAAAGAATTTTCAACAAATCAGGTGAATTTTTAAACAAGATTTTCAGTCCAGGAATGAAAAAAATTTTAACCAAATTGTTGAATTTTTAAGTCGCAAAGATGAATTTTTAACCCAAGGATATGAATTTTGAATACAAAAAGTTGATTTATAACCAAGTAGTTAAATTTTCTTCTGAAATAGTTAAATTTTTACCCGAAAAGACGAATTTTTACTAAGAAGGATGACTGTTTAAGAAAGTTGTGGAATTTATTATAAAATAATTAAATTTTTATCCAAATAATGAGGTAGGAATCCAGATTCATTGGTTTTATATTGAAAATAACAGCATGAAATTTTCAACCACACACACCCACCATGTAAGATTAAAAAAAACGATGTCGTATACGAAAATGTATACGATGTCGTATACGACAATGTAAACTATGTCGTATACGAAAATGTAAACTATGTCGTATACGACCATGTATACGATGTCGTATACGACAATGTAAACGATGTCGTATGCGACAATGTATACGATGCCGTATATGAGAATGTAGACGATGTCATATACGACGATGTAAACTATGTCGTATACGACCATGTATACGATGTCGTATACGACAATCTATGAGATGTCGTATACGACCATGTATACGATGTTGTATACGACAATGTAAACGATGTCGTATGCGACAATGTATACGATGTCGTATATGGGTGATTCTCCACAGACAGGGAACTTTTGGCAAGGGCAACTTTTTTTGGAAAAATGATTCAAAATTTTTTTTTTTTCATAATGGTTAGGTTCATTGGCCTTTAAGAAAGGGGCCCTATACATTATTCACGCTTAATTCTCACTTGAAGGACCTGTAGCACATAAAAACGTTTTCAATTTTTGACTTTGCGGGTGATTTTCTCTGATTGTATGTCAAGTAAAACAATACTGTAAAATATTCACACATTAAACGTAACATGGCAGGGAAGAGTAGTTTTCTTTAAAAAATTCAAAGTTTTTCCAAAATTTTATATTTTTTCAAATTTGAAATTTTTTTTCAAATTAGATTTTTTTTTAGTTTTACGATTATTATTCTAAATTATAACCCTAATTGTAAAAGCAGAATACGTGACAAGAAAGGAAAGGCAAAATTCAGTCTTTTTCAAGACTTTTTAAGTCTTATTTTATTTACAATTTTTTAGTAACAACCGTAATGTCTTATAATCTCTTATCAACTACGAGTAGATATTACAAATTAATCTTTGTTTCTATTTCTAAGCGTTCTATTTGTCGCATT
>CAKNXH010085634.1:0-27422 GCA_932178445.1 Andricus quercusramuli | reverse complement strand
TAAGGGGAATTGAGGTAAAATAAGTTGAGGGAAAGTAGGCAAAATGGCGGAAAAAAGTGGAGGAAAAGAATGGAAAGTAAGTAGAAATGAAGGGGTGATGGGAGTTAGGGGACGTAGAGGAAGTGATGGGAAATTATGGAAAAGGAAGGAAGTTATGGGAGAAGTAGTGATGGGAAGTGATGGGAAATAGGAAGGGGAAGTACCAGGAGTGGGAGAAAATTAGAAATAAGGGAAGGGAAGTAGGGAAAGAAACTGTAAGTGAGTGGAAGTAGGGTACATGATTGGAAATGAGAATTTCTAGGAGAACCAAAGAGAGACACTGAATTTAATTCCAATAATTGGTTAAAAAATTAATAATTAATGGAAATGACGGAAGCATTACTAATGAAGTAATTTACGATTTTTGCATTCATGCATTTTCCGCTGCGTCCGTTAGTAATTTTCTACAATCGTAAATCACTCAATCACTCGTCGATAAAAATCTGCCAATTTCTCCGTGATGAATTGCAAGTCTTTTTACTGCCTTCACGCCCCATTCGCTGGGAACTCCATTTAAAACTTTATCTAAAAATATTTTTATCGATTTTCAAATTAGAGAGTGTCACATAAAGTTTTATTTGAGCTTCAAGCTAAATCGTTGAATATTTTACAAAAAGTACGAAATTTGCATTTAATAATAATAATAATAATACTAATAATTGTAAATTTACGAAGCAATATAAAAAAAAATCATCAGAAGGATATTTTTGGACACATTTTCAAGCCAATAAAGGGTGAGATTTCTAGTAAAGCAGATACATTTTCAAACCAAAAACACAATTTTTCAAAAAGACCATTGAATTTAAAGTTTAGTAAGAAAAACTTAACGCTCAATTCACAGAATACTTTTTAAATAATTTTGTACACAAGACCTATAAGTTCTATAAAGATTCAATTATTTATTTTATTAATTTATTTATTTTTATTTTATATTTGGAAATTAATAATAAATTAACTTATTTTTATGAAATAAATCTTACCTCAGTTCAATTGAATATTTACAATTTTATTTGGAAATTTATCACTTCGTTTGTTTGGTTAAACCCTAATCATTAACATTCAAATACCAGCATTTTATTCTAGTAATATTTTTAACTCAAGGTATTTTATAAACGGAATAAAACATTATTACGAATACAAATTTAAAATTGATTTATATTGAACCAAAAAATGACTTTTCTACCACATAACATGATTTTTTAACAAAATACTTAAATTTTGAATAAATTTTTTAATTTTCAACGTAATAATAAATTTTGTAACAGAATACTGGAATTTTCGACAAAATAATTTAGTTATACACAAAATCAATAAATTTTCAACCTAAGAACATGCATTTTCAAAAAAAAAGTGAAATAGTTGATATTTCAACCAAAGAATATGAAATTTTGTTTGGAAAATTAATTTTAAAATCACAAATACGAATTTTTAACAAATAGAGATTTTTCAGTCATGAAGAAAAATGTTTACCTAAACTGTTGAATCTTTAAACCAAAAGACGATTTTTTTTGTAAAAATTTAATTTTCAATCAGAAAATATGAATTTTCAGCAAAAAAATTAATCTTCAACAAAAGTAGGTCAATTTTCAACCAAAGAGATAAACAATTTTAAAAAAATTCAAGAAAATACTTAAGCTTGTACCCACGCAGTCGAATTTTTAGTTAAAAAAATCATTTCCAAGAAAAAGTTTTAACTTTCAAAAAAAGAGAAGAATTTTTAACTAAAAATAATGAATCTTCAACGAAAAAGTGATTTCTCAACAAGGTCGTTTAACAAAAATTTTCAAATGAATTCTTACTAAAACAGATGAATCTTTGAATAAAAAACACAAATTTGAAAAAATTTAATTTTCATCCAAAAAAAATTTCAATTTGACTTTTCAACATTTAAATATGAGTTTTAAATAAGCAGTAATTTTTTTTGAATTTAATTGAATTTTCAACAAAACAATTGAATTTTTAACCAAAAAGGATGAATTTTCAACTTTGAATTGAAATTATCAAGAAAGACGAAATTTCTACTAAAGCAGATGAATTTTTAAATTAGGTAAACCAATTTTCAAATGAATAGTTAAATCGTCATCCAAGAAAGATTTCAGTTGACTTTTCATCACCAAAATATAAATTTTGAACAACAAGTAATTTTTCCATGAAATAGTAGAATTTTCAACCAAAAAGTTTTTAACAAAACTTTTTAACAAAACTGTTAAATTTTCAAACAAATAATAAATTTTATAGCTAAAAAGATAATCTTTAAGAGAAACAATTTTCAAAAAAAGTAATATAAATCTGAATACAAGGCAAATAAATTACTACCAAGAATATTATTTCAGGGTTACCGAGAAACTTCATTTCAAAAATTCCCTTATTTTTCATTGAATAATTTTTCATTTTCTCTGACCATTAATAATTAAATACCAAAATCTTAAACTTGTAATATTTTTAACCAGAATTTTTTATAAACGGAATAAAATAATTTCAAATTAAAATTGAAGTATTTCAAATTTATTCTGCTTGACAGTTATTTGAAGTTTTAAAAATTCTTTGACTTTTGCAAGATTTTTCCTTTCTCATCAAGCGAAGATTTTTGTAAAATTTGACCCCCCCCTCCCCCGGTTTTTGTCAAATGTACACGGTTTGAGACCCCCTTAACCCAAAAAAAAAAGTATTTTACGAATGTGTTTCTCTGTTTGTTTGTCTGTTTGTTTGTCTGTCTGTTTGTCTGTCTGTTTCTCTGTATGTCTGTTTTTCTGTCTGTTTGTCTGTCTGTTTGCCTGTCTGTCTGTCTGTTTGTCTGTCTGTTTGTCTATATGTTTGTCTGTATGTTTGTCTGTATGTCTGTTTGTATATCCGTCTGTTTGTCTGTTTGGCTGTATGTCTGTTTGTTTGACTGTCGTTCTGTATGTTTGTCTGTTTGTTTGTCTGTCTGTCTGCCTATTTGTCTGTCTTTTCGTCTGTCCGTTTATCTGTCTGTTTGCCTGTCTGTCTGTCTGTTTGTCTGTCTGTCTGTGTGTCTGTATGTTTGTCTGTATGTTTGTCTGTCTGTTTGTTTGTCTATCGGTCTGTATGTTTTACTGTCTGTTTGTCTGTCTGTTTGTATGTATGTTTGTCTGCCTGTTTCTCTGTCTGTTTGTCTGTCTATCTGTTTGTTTGTCTGTATGTTTGTCTGTATATCTTGTATATCTTGTATGTCTGTTTGTATATCCGTCTGTTTGTCTGTTTGGCTGTATGTCTGTATGTTTGTCTGTATGTTTGTCTGTCTGTTTGTCTGTTTATCTGTCTGATTGTCTATCTGTTTGTCTGTATGTCTGTTTGTATATCCGTCTGTTTGTCTGTTTGGCTGTATGTCTGTATGTTTGTCTGTTTGTTTGTCTGTCTGTCTATCTGTCTGTCTGTTTGTCTGTCTTTTCGTCTGTCCATTTGTCTGTCTGTCTGTCTGTTTGCCTGTCTGTCTGTCTGTTTGTCTGTCTGTCTGTTTGTCTGTATGTTTGTCTGTTTGTTTGTCTGTCTGTCTATCTGTCTGTCTGTTTGTCTGTCTTTTCGTCTGTCCGTTTGTCTGTCTGTCTGTTTGCCTGTCTGTTTGTCTGTCTGTTTGTCTGTATGTTTGTCTGTATGTTTGTCTGTCTGCCTGTCTGTCTGTTTGTCTGCTTGTTTGTCTGTCTGTCTGTATGTTGGTATGTCTGTTCGTGAGCACGATAACTTTCGAAAGAATTGGCTGATTGAATTAGCCTTTGGTATAATCTTTCAGTCTCCTAAAACGAAGGTCGATTTCTTTAGCCAGCAATTTAGGATGAAAATTAAAAAAAAAAAATTTTTTTTCCTAAAAGCCTGTTTTTTTCCTGACTTCTATAAAATTACTGTGACTTATTTGTTCCATTCACAAATTTTCAAAAATTACGTACATGAAGGCTGTAGACCTTCCTAAAGAGAAAATCACAGCTTCGCCAACCTGCGAAGCATAACGATTGTTCCGGAACCCGGCGATAACGCTGAAAGTAAAATTGCTGGAGTTCGCTTTCAAGGTAAACAATTTTTTCGTTGCGTAACGCAGTAACAATCAGCATTCAATTTGCATTAATTTCTTCGTGTCATATGTAGACCGTGACGCACGTGCAGCCAAGTTGCAAAGTATGAAACACAGTAATAATTTCTATATTGAACTAAACTGTACGAGCACTTTGAACTTAAATTAGTGAAAATTTGACTGAATAAATTAATCAGGGATGTTTTCACAGAAAAATCGGTCATTTTGAAATTTCCTGACTTTTCCCTGAACAATTTTTTATTTTACAAAGAATCTGTATTGTCACTAAATGATAACAGAAAACATTTAATGTCTTTTCAGACTAGAGGGAACTATGAAAGAAAAATGATTTTAAATAATTTTTTCCTGAAAAAAGATCTTCTCCCTTCGCTCCACTGGGAATCGAACCACAGAACTTCCGATTCCCGGTCGAAAAGACGTTAAGTATTTTCGTTTATTCTTAATTCCCAGCAGAGCGACAGGAGAAGATCTTTTTTTTCAGAAAAGAATTTCATTTTCAACCAAGAAAAGAGGAATTTTTCATAAATTATTTCAATTTCCAACGAAAATGAATCTTCAATGAAAAAAATGAATTGATAACAAAAAGTTTAGACCTTGATATTTACACCAAAAAATATTTTAATTTTCAATAAAAAACAGTTGAATTAAACTAAAAAACGTGAAAGTTTTAGAAAATGAGTTGAATTTTCATCCCAGAAAGATTTTTCAGTAAATAAAAAAATCTCATCCAAAATGTGGAAATTTCATGCCCAAAAGACCAATTTTTTGTAAAACAGTTGGGATATGAATCTGAAAATCTGAATTTTCAACCAAAAAATATTAAACTTCTACCAAAATAACCGAATTTTCAAGCAAAAAAAAAAAATACAATTATTCAAGAAAATAAATTAATTTTCAACTAAAAAAATATACATTTTGAAGAAAAAATGAAACAGTTACATATGCAGTTGAAAATCAATTTTACTAAAAAAAAGACTTTTCAGTAAAGTAGTTCAATTTTCATCCGAAGGAATTAATTTTTAACTAAAATGCTGAATCTTCACTTCAAATAAATTTCTTTTTTAAATTAAATAGTTAAATTTCATACCCCAACAATTTATTTTCGATAAAAAAAAACTTTTCAAAAAAACATTTGTATGTTCAACCAAGAAAGATTTTTAAGATAATAAAATGAAAAAATCTCATCCAAAATGTTTATTTTTTTCAGCCAGGAATAAGAATTTCCTGCAAAGCCATTCAGTTTTCAATCCAAAAATAATAACTTCCTGCCAAAATAATTAAAATCTTAACCCAAAATAACGAGTTTTTAAAAAAACATTTAAATTTTCCACCAAAGAAATTAATTTTCAACAGAAATGATGAATCCAGAAAAAAATATAGAATTTCAACACATATATAAATTTTCAACCGGAAAAAAAAATTTTCAAACAAAGTAGAATAGTTGCATTTTTCGTTCAAAAAATAAATTTTTAACCAAAAAACGAAGTTTCAACAGAATAATGAAATTTTCAATCGAAGATATGGATTTTCTATAAAAAAATACAAATTTTCCACAAAATGCATTAATTTTCCACTAAAAAGAATCACCCTCAAATCAAAACCAAAGCAGTTAAATTTCAAGTTGAAAAAAATAAATTCTCAGCAACAGTAAAAACTCATTTTAAGCAAAATATTTACATTTTAAACTAAAGAAAGATATTTCAGTCAATAAACAAAAACCGCATTCAAAATATGGAATTTCCAAGATAATCAATTACTTGTTAAAAAGTTCCGTTTCGAACCCGAAAATATGAATTTTCAATAAAAAGTTGAATTTTTAGCCGAAAAATATGAATTTTCTGCCGAAGTAATTGAATTTTCAACCGAAAATAACGAATCGTTACCTCAATAAATTAATTTTTGACATGAGAAAAAACTCTCAAACAAAAATGGAATATCCAAATTTGTAGTCAAAAGGTTATTTTTTAACTAAAAAAAAACGAATTTTCAACAAAATAGTTCAATTTTTATGTATTTGCAATTGTGTATGCAATTCATACGGAAATTTAGGGAAGGTGTAAAAGGTCTCTGACACTTGAGGCGCTACTCGAGGAATAGAACGAAAATTGAATTCAACCTCAACCGGTCCCAGCCGGGTGGAAAAAAGAGAAAAGTAACCGACAGAATCGAAAGGCCGACTTATCATCCACTCGATTCTTGATCCTGAACCACCTACGTATATTCGTACGGGAGATATTCTTAAACAATGTTGCTAACTGAAGCCTGGTTTATTCCAGTTTTAAGGATGATTAAGTCACATCGAATTTCAAATCACATTCACTGGTTTTGTGCTTCTCAGAGAATGTGGATTTGTATATTACAGCGAAGAAAGTGATACAACAATAGAATGCATTACCCGGGAGGGCGGTGAGCCAATGTTAAAAGGAACATGGGAGCAATGTCCCTGAGTGTCCTAATATCTCATGCAGACAAGGCAACACCATTATTATTATAGATAAAGATGACTATAGTGAAAAATGGTAAACCTTTTGAAAGAATAACAAACAGATGCGATTATGAAAAACACTGGAGACGATAACAATGAAACCATGGATCTTCTAACTGATAATACGTATCAAAAACTTCAAAGAAACATCACAAAACAATAGTCAGAAAACCAAAACTCTTTTCAAAGACTCTAAACTTAACAGCAAAACAATATATTAATTAATATGAACTCACCAACTTACAACCTAGCACGCTTCCTCGCCAAAGAACTGAATTCTGTCACAGGAAACTCTATCATACACGTGCAAAACTATTTTGACATTAATAAAAAAGATACAACAACTTCTGAACTTCTAAGCAACCCTTAAGATGAAAAGGCAGCTCTCAGGGATACGGGAGTATATAAAATCCCTTTGGCTTGTGGCGAAGTCTATATTGGAGAAACCGGGAGAGCGGTGAGCCAACTTTTGAAGGAATATGAGAGTAAAGTTAGGCTAAAACATTGCACGCTATCAGTAGCTAGTTAAGCATCATATCAAAACAGGACATGACATTTTATTTGGCAGAACAACGGTGATCAATTGATATAATCAAGAATATCCAACAATTGTTGTTTGAAATGTCTACTATTATATTTTGGATCGTAATTTATCTCGCTTGGTTAAATATTCTTTTGTTTGGCTGAAAACATTTGGTCAAACATTCAACTACTTTTTTGAAAAATGAACTACTTTATTCACAATTAATTTTTTTGGTTAAAGATTTATCGCGTTCGTTGAAAATGTGACTATCCCATCTTTAGAAAATTTATCTCTTTGGTTGAAAAATCATCTTTTGGGTTGAGTGTTGAACTCTTGTTGGAAGTTGATTTTTTGAATTTAAGATTGATCTTTTTTAGCTGAAAAATCGAATATTTTGTTTGATTTCTTTTTTTTTGTTGAATTGAACTGTTTTTTATTTCAAGTTGAAATCTTTTCTTGGTTGAAATATAGATTTTAGAGTTAAACTACAGAACTTAGTTTGGGTTCCATTATGAAATGTAATTTTTAGCTTCAATAGCGGCTTTTAATTTCTTTCTTACTGATTAGGGTAATAGATTCGATAGTTGGAGGACAAAAAAGGGACGTAATTTGGGTCCAAGTAGGAAATTTAACTAAAGCGACGGATTTCGCTTAAATTCAAAAGATTATGTAAATTATTATATCAGTTTTAACGAATTTCGTGGGTACATTTTTCTCTTGAAAATTGCTCTGATGAAATGTAAATATCTGAGAAGGATAACCTTGACACACATAATTTCAGTGCTAACGGCTACATGGCATAATCATTATATAATAAAATGCAGCACAAAAATATTCATCAGTTACATTGTTCATCCAATTCTTCATTATTTTATCAATAAGTCTTTTCTCAGATTAGAAATGATGAGGATTGTTTCGATGCTCGTCTTATCCTTGGCGGTTATGCTGAATATTATTGGTGAATATAATAATATAATGTGTCTATAATTTTCAGTTTATTTTTAAAGCTATACACAAATCAGAATTTGTGCGATTTGATCCAGATTCTATCCCGATTGCTTTTTTCGTTCAAACTTCCTTTGAGTTTGTTCGAAACGCGAACCATATGGGATGCTCTGAAATAAGAGGTCGTAAAAACGTACTTTCCTTGTATGCGGGATACAGAAGAATTCCGAAGAATTCATAGTGAATTCCAAAGAATTTTAGATAATGCCCAACAAGTTTAAAAATTCATCTCCATCAAAATGTTCCGGAAAAGTGTTTAGGATTTGATCAGGAGAGCAGGGTTGCTGCAGGCCAGGAAATTTTAGACAGTCAGGGAATGTCGAGGAAAACCTTAAAGAGGCAGGGAATTTTCGATAAACTGCAGGATTTATCGGTGTACCAACTACATATCAAGCTTTTTATGTCATTGACCATGTAGATTTCTTCCTCGATGTTTCCATTCAATTAGCACTGATAAAATCAAGCTGATGGAGTTTTAGCCCATTCTCCGCTGCAATTCCCATCACAGTTCGAACGGAGCTAATCGCAGCTACTGGTGCGAAAGTTTAGTGGAATGTTCGGTTATGCTGAGAAAACTTTGGCTACCTATAACGTTCTGATCATTCAGACGATCGACTGAAACCTACGTGCGATTTTTCATCAAAGTTTGTTGCTTACTTTGCACAGCTTCCATACATTCTTGTCCTCCCATTGTAGACAGTGCTTCCTTAGCTGAATTTAGATCTTCTCCTTCATTTTATCCAGCATTTTCGAACAAAACACGTAGCAGAAGTTCCTCGTTTCCGGCTTGTTCAATTTCAGGGTTTTCTTCTTGTTGATGTTGTGCTCCTTTTTCCAGACCCTGTTGCACAGGAACCATGTGTGGTTGCTTTCTAGGTCTGCCTCTTTGACCTGTGACCTTCATTGGACGTCCTCTTTTGTTTTCGTTTCTGGTACAACTTGTGCTTCGCGAATATTTGACGAATTATCTTCTTCAGCATCATCTTCTCCAGGAATATCCTCTTTAGGAACATCTTCTGGAACATTTATTTCTCGTTGTTTTGATTTGTGGATCTAACATCTAATTGACTGTTGAATCTTCTTCGATGTTGTTGAGATTTAAATGTTTCTTCCCACCTTGCAAAGTTTCTTCATCGATGAAATCTTTGAATTCTTGTTGACCTTGAAAAGTTTTGACGAACTTAACATCATGACTTCGACAAATTTCTCTCGTTTCCGGATCCCACAAACTATGATTTTTCCTCTGCGAAGTATTAATCCTCTTCTCGTTCAGCTATAAAGATTTTCTCTCAGGTTTTCCGAAAAGTAAGTGTAGCATTTTTTTGGAATAGAGCATCATTTGACAGATGGTTTACTATCATTATTTCTGTTTCCAAAATTTTGTGATGACTCTAATGCCACCATGGCGTCGGATTTTTCTTCTTTGCCTCGTGATTTTATGGCCACTCTCAAGGATTGATAAGATTATGAAATGCTAGAAATGATCAACAACACTATCATTTCTTGATGGCATTCTTGATGACTGCCATGGCATCTGAATTATTGACTATATAAATTATATCAGATATAGATATCTCATCAGTAACCTCACAAGCAGCAATATCATCAGCATTTTCTGCCATCGGCACCAGCTTCGATTTCAATTTCATGAGGTTAGGTGATCATCTCTCTGTAAAAAAATGTGCCAAAAGAGAAAATTAAAATCCGTTAAAATATCATCACTATCATGGAAAATTTAATCCTCTGTTTCTTGTTGCAGAATTGAGTTCGCAGTTCGACTGCTTACCTAATGGCGCCCCTATTCCCTATGCTCCTGGTTCCACACCTTCTGATTCTACTGACAGACATTCTCCTAAAAGGTCTCTTCCATTGACGAATTCAATTATTGAAATTTACTATAATATATCTTTTTCAAATGTATTTATTTGTTAGATTATTAATAATATTTTCTTCTGTCAGGTCCTCTCTTCCTGCTGAGCCTTTCCTACGCATCAGGTCCAGGTCTCCTCCTGCCAGAACTCATTGCTCGGACACATCTTTTCCTCCTATTGAGCCTTCTCTTCGTTCCGAGTCAAGGTCTGCTCCTTTCATTCGCTCTCTTTCATACATACTTGATTTTGAACCTGATGAACTTAGATTTGTTCGACTTATTCCTAAAACGAATCCGAACCGGCGATTCATGATTCGAAGATACACTTTTCCTCAAGATGAAAAAATTCAGGTGAAAGGGAAACATAATCTCCTTGAGCCGATGACAACTGACGAAAAAATAATATTATCGACGTTCAACGGTGACGTCTTTGCAATATTCGAGAGGAATTATACAATTCTTCGTGGACTGTATACGAGAAGAGGTCGGATTCCACATACAATTGAAAGACGGGTGAAAATAAACATGAACAGTGGCGCGATTGAAGATATGACTTTAGAAGAAACATGGGATTCTCCCTTAGGCAAGCATCGTCCAGTCTCAAAGAATTTTCGAATGGAAATAATGTAGAAAACATTTCGCACCATTAATCCTTTCTTAAATAACCTTGTTTGCAAGATCCTGCATACATTGTTGCTGCAAACAGGATGAGTTCGATACTGCGTTAATATGACTTTGAGTCACTGATTTTAGTTTCTTCTTCGAATTTTCTAGAATTTTTTCAATTACAATTTCCAAATGAAGAATTCTAATGCGAAACATTTCTGTTTCTAATAGATTGAACTTAATATCTAAGTGATTATTATGTAATAAAGGCACCAATTCTATTCTTGATTTTCTAATCAGATTTTTTTGAAACGACAATGATTATGTTCATAGCCCGTCGGTATCTAATCAAAATTTATTATGAGATTCAATTTTGTATTTAAATATTTATTATAATTATACATTATATTTGATTCTGATAGACCTCATCCTTTGGTCAGTTCTTTTCCTCCTGCTGAACCTTCTCTTCGTGCCAGATCCAGGTCTCCCCCTGCCATATCCAGGTCTCCTCCTGCCATACCACATGCTTCGGTCACGTCTTCTCCTGCCGAGCTTTCTATTCGCACTTTTTCAAACGCACTTGGTTTTGAACATGATGAACTAAGATTTGTTCGAATTATTCCTAAAACGAATCCGAACCAGCGATACGAGATTGGAAGATACACTTTTCCTCAAGATCGGCAAATTCAAAAGAAAGGAAAAGATTAGCGCCTTAAGCCTGTATCAACTGAAGAAAAAACAGTACTATCGACGTCCAATGGTGACGTCTTTGCAATATTCGATAGATATTATAAATTTCTTCGTGGAATATATAAATTAAGAGGTCCTATTTCCGAAATGATTTGAAAACGGGTGAAAATAAACATGAATAGTGGCGATATTGAAGAAACGACTTTAGAGGAAATAGGGGAATCTCCCTTAAGTGGCCATCGCCCAATCTCAAAGAATTTTAGAATAGTGAGTGTGAACAACATTCCTGATCAGTAATCTAATCCTGAAAAATCTGGTTCGCGAGATCTTGCTTACATTTTTGCTAAAAACGTGATTCCTGGGAAAATTTTAAGCAGTTCTTTATTGGGAACAATTAATTTGAAGGGAATTTGTATTAATCTGGAAGATTTTCAGTCAATGATGAACTTTGAAAGATTGCCAGAAATTTCTCAAACTTGCTCGTTATTCGCATAAATAAATTAAGTAAATAAAATTCCTTAATATCCCTCCAAATTTGTGCAATCCGTAGAAAACCCGTCACATACAATTTATTTTATTCCCTGAAGTATTTTGTGATAGTCGAAGGCCAGGAAAGAGACATTATTTGGGTTCAAATAATAAATTTAACTAAACGATGCATTTTACTTACACGCGAAAGATTATATAAATGATTTAATTATTGCATCAGTTTCAACGAATTAAGGATGTATATTTTCATCTTGAAAATCACTATAATGAAATGCAAATATTTGAGAACGATACGCTTGACGCGCATTGTTTTCAAGATAAAGTCTATGGAGCAGATGTATTACATCTTCGAAGAAGCACCGACAAATTCATCAGTGACATTGTTCATACAACTTTCCATTAATAAATTAATCAGTTTTTTCTTGGAAAAAAAATGAAAATCGCTTTTACTTCCATCTTATCCTCGGGGTTCATCCTCAAGTTTATTGGTGAATATAATAATATATCTATAATTTTAAGTACATTCTCAAGCTATAAGCAAACCAGAATTCGTGCAATCTATATTTTCCCCAATTGCTTTTTATTTCGAAACTTTATTTGAATTTGTTCAAAAGGAGAACGAATTTAATCTGAATTTATTGCCGCAAATTCCAGAATGTGTTATAAAAAATGGAATTCGAAAAGTTTCCCTATTCATACGAAATTCGTACCATATGGAATGGTCCCATCGGAAAGGTAGCATGCCATTAAAGCATAGCCCACACATTTTCGGAAATGAGATTATCTCAAAAAATAAAAAATGAATTGTAATACAAATCCGGAAAAAAATATTCTTTAAAGCTACTTTTTGACTTTCTTTTGCGTCAGCATGCCATGAGAAACTGAGAGTTTGCGTTCAGGTCTCCAAGCGGATGCGCGCTCAAATCAAGCTGAAGAGCTAGAAAGAAAATTTTCACCTTTTCCATATTAAGGCCATGTGACCAGATTCCTACCTTACCGGCACTTTTTTTATCTTCTAACTTATTTTCACACGGAGCGCCACATCGAGTTGAAAATTTGGGATACTAAATAAGAAGCAATAAGGAAGGTGGGTCTCGTCCTGAATTTTTATAATTATCAACAATGTTTTTTTTTGAAAATAATTCATTTTTGCTTTTTTCGAGATTATTAAAATTTAGGACCAGACCCGTCTTTATTAGTGCTTCTTATTTATTATCCCAAATTTTTAACTTGATGTGGCGCTCCGTGTGAAAATAAGTGAGGGAATAAAAAAAATGTCGGTATGTACGTACGTGATTCCCGAAAAGAAACTTAGAATCCGTTAAAACTCGACCAAAGATAAGGATAATTTAATACTCTATTTCGATTGCAGAATTGAGTTCACAGTTCGATTGCTTACCTAATGGTGCCCCTATTCCGCACATTCCTCGTTCCAGGTCTACTGATTCTACTGACAGGCATTATTCTCCTGAAAGGTCTCTTCCATTTATTAATTCAATTATTATAATTTATTATAATAAAGTATCAATTTTGTATATTTTTTATTTTCCAGTGATTGGGTAGCCAATCCTAGTTTATTATGAAATTGATTAGGTTTTATTATTTATTTTATTATTTAAATATTTATGATAATCATAAATCATATTTGCTCCTGCCAGGCTAACTTTTTCGGGCAGTTCTTCTTCTTATGCCGAGCCACCTCTTCGTACCAGGTCCAGGTCTCCTCGTGCCAGGTCCAGGTCTCCTCATGCCACGCCACACTCTTCAGTCACGACCTCTCCACCAGCTGAGCCTTTTCTTGGCGTGAATTCCAGGTTTCCCCCTTCCGTTCTCTCTGTGTCATCCATACTTCGTTTTGATCTCAAGGAGCTTGAATTTATTCGGTTAATTCCAAAAACAAATCCGAACCAGCGATTCGAAATCAGAAGATACACTTTTCCTCAAGACAAACAACTTCTAGTGAAAGGAAAACGCAATCTTGAGTTCGTGCCAACCGAAGAAAAACTGGTATTATCCACGTCCAATGGTGACGTATTTGCAATATTGGAGAAAAATGGTACAATTCTTCGTGGAATATTTGCAAAACTTTATTACTTTGTGCGTCTGGCTCAAAGACGGGTAAAAATAAACATGGCCAGTGACGAGATTGAAGAAATTACTTCAGAAGAAATAAGGGAATCTCCCTTAGGCAAGCCTTATCCAGTCTCAAAGAATTTCAAAATAGTAAGTGTAAAAAACATTCCAGACGAGTAAACCTATCTTAAAAAATGTTGTTCTCGAGATTTCGCATACATTTTTGCCGAGAAATTGATTAGTTTCATACTGCATAAATTTTACTTTTAGTTACTTTAATATTTGTTTTCTGTGCTTTTAGTTTGTTCTTAAGATTTTTCTGGAAATTTAATAATTACAATTTTCAAATAAAGAATTTCAATTCGTAACATTGTTGTTTCTGAAAGTCTTACTTTTGGATAGGATTTGCTGGAAGCAGTCAGAAGGATAGTGGTTGGGTATAATGGATTGTTATCTACTAAGATAAAGTGAGAAGGAGTTATCTTATTAGATAAGAAGAGACAGGAGAGGTAGAGGAAACATAGGTGGGAGTGCCAGAGGAGGGAATGAGAAGATAAATTTTGAGTGAGGTGGAAAGTGTGAGTGATGTGTTTGTCCAAAAATGGAGTAGTTATATTTGCAGTTGCAAAGATTATTTTTCAGCAAAAAAAAAAAGAATTTTCAACAAAATAGTTCAATTTTCACCCAATTAAATGAATTTTCAACCAAGAAAATTAATTATTTACCAAAAAAATACGAGTTTTCAACCAAATAGTTAAACTCTCAGTGAAAGACACTATTTTACAACAACAACAACAAAGAATTTCAAACTAAATGGTTTAATGTTTAACCAAAGAAATGAATTTTTAACTATAATATGATGAATCTTCAATACGAAAATTATTTTTGAACAAAATAGTTGAATTTTCAAACAAGCAAATGAGTTTTTAAACATAAAGATTAATTTTTAACCGAAAAAGACGAATTTTGAATCCAAAAATCTAATTTTTTATATAAAATTCATCCCATATATATATATATATATATATGCATATTTTTTGGTAGAAAATCTTCTTTTTTCGTTAAAAATGCAACTTTACGGTTAAAAATTAGTCTGTTTCTGTTGAGGATTCAAGTAATTTGCTGAAAATTCGTCTTTTTTGGTTCAATCCAACTGGTTTTTATTTTTAATTAAAACATATTTTTTTAAACTACTTTCTCAAAACTTAATTTTCTTTTGAAAAAGAATCATGATTTTAGTTGAAAATTTGTTTTTTCTGTTTCTTTAAAAATGATTTTTTAAAACAAAATTCAACTGGTTATTTGTATATTTACATTTTTGTTGAAAATTCATATTCTCGGGTTGAAAATTCAACAGTTTTTTTCTTTGCAAGTCTTCGATTGATTCTGCCATAACAACGTTATCATCTGCGGACGCTAACCCACGCACCCTCACTATTCCGAGATTTGTCCCCACACCTTCTTCGTCGAAGATGGCGATTCTTAGACACTCACATGAGAAAATCCAAAAATTATTTTTTGTTGAAAAGTCTACCAGGAAATTTTTGGTCAAGAATTTTTTTTTGTGAAAGATTTTATAATTCGGTTCCAAATTTAATTATTTTGTTGATAATTCGAAAGTTGAAAAAGTCACCTTTCTCGTTCAAAATTCAATTGTTTGTAGATTTGTCTTTTTAGCACAACAATTCAGCAATTTGATCACCCTTTCTCGTAATCAGATTGTTGAATTTTCAAGCCAAAAACCAAATAATAAAACTTTTCACAAAAAAAAAGAATTCTTAAACAATTATTGTATAGCAGACTTTTCAACAGAGGATAATGAACATCTTCGACGAAGAAAATGTGGGAACAAATCTCAGGACAGTGAAGGTACGTGGGTTAGCGTCCTTAGATGATTTGTTATTGGGCTACTTTCTCGTCATTTGAATAAAATAAATTTAATGAATTAAATTAATTTCCTAAAGTTCTCTAGAAATCGATTGAAATTCCTTGAAGGGGAAAAATCGAAATTTCATTGCAAATGCTTTTTGATAGTTGAAGGCCAGAAAAGGGACTTAATTTGAGTTCAAGTGAGAAATTCAACTAAAATGACGGATTTCGCTAAAACGCAAAAGATTACATAAATTGTGAAATCAGTTTCAACGAATTTGGTAAGTACATTATTTTCTCGAAAGTTACTCTAATGAAATGTAAATATGTGAGAACGATAAGCCTCACTTCTCTATTTTTTAAGATAAGGACTGGAGGTAGAGGTATTATATTTTCAACGACGCACTAAAATATTCATTAGTTAAATTCTTCATCCAATTCTCATTTCATAATTTTTTATTTTTTTCATTGAATTCAGTTTTTTCTCGAATTAGAAAATATGAAAATCGCTTCCACTCTCGTCTTATCCTTAGCGATGATCCTCAATCATTTTGGTGAGTATGATAATGTATCTATAATTCTAAATTCATTTTTTGAGCTATACACAAATCAGAATTTGTGCGAATTAATTTAAATTCTATCCGGACCGCTTTTTTCTAAATTTATTTGAATTTGTCCGAAAGGAGAAGAAATTAAATCTGAATTTAGTGCTTATAATTCTGGATTGTTTTATAAAAAATTGAATCCGAAAAATGTCCCTATTCATACGAAATTCGTACCATATGGAACGGTCCCAACTGAGTAGCATGCGATTAGAGCCTAACCCACAGATTTTCGAAAATGAGATTATTGGCTCAAAAAATAAATTTTCATACATTCTGATGGAACAATTTTTTTAAAGTCTGATTTACAATTTTTTTTGCGTCAATTAAATTCTTTACCATCGTCGAAAATTTTTTTTTATCACAGCCCACTCCAGTTGCTCGAAACCTAATAATATTTATCAATCAAACCTTTTGTATCTTTTCTAATTTTGTTTAAAAATTTTTTATATTGACTCAGGAAGTTTCTGACCCAAAAATATCTGCCTGAAAAAAACAAGGAAAATATAACCCTCTGTTTCTTGTTGCAGAATTGAGTTCACAGTTTGATTGCTTACCTAATGGTGCCCCTATTCCGTATTCTCCTCGTTCCAGACCTCTTGATTCTACTGACGGACATTATTCTCATGAAAGGTCTTTTCCATTTAATAATTTAATTAGTAGAATTCACTGTTTAATATATCTATTTTGTATATATTTTATTTCCTACTAATACGGTATCCAATCCCAGTTTATTATGCAATTGATTATGTTTCATTATTCAAATATTTCTGATAATTATAAATCATATTTTCTCCTACCAGGTCTTATTCCTTGGGCAATTCTTCTTCTGGCGCCAAATCTCCCCTTCTTGCCAGGTCCAGGTCTCCTCCTGCCACACCACATTCTTCGGCCACGTATTCCCCTGCCAAGCCTGCTCTTCCTGCCAAATTGAGGTTCCCTCCTGCCAGGTCCGGGTCTCCTCCTGCCACACCATGTTCTTCGGCGACGTCTTCTCCTGCCAAGCTTGCTCTTCCTGACAAATCTATGTTTCCTCCTGCCATTCTCTCTTTTTCATACATACTTGGTTTTGAATTTAAAGATCTTAAATTTATGCGGTTAATTCCTATGATAAATCCAAACCGGCGATTCGAAATTAGAAGATACACTTTTCCTCAAGGAAAACCAATTCACTTGAGAGGACAACATCAGGTCAGTCAGCCCATGCCAACCGAAGAAAGACTGGTATTATCAACGTCTGATGCTGACGTCTTTGCAATATTGGAGAGAAATAATACCATTCTTCGTGGGATATTTACAAAAAGAGATTACGCTGGACATCAGTCTGAAAGACGGGCAAAAATAAACATGGACAGTGACGCGATTAATTGTATGACTTCAAAAGAAATAGAGGAAACTCCCTTAGGCATGCGTTACCCAATCTCAAAGAATTTCAGAATAGTTCATGTAAAAAACATTCCAGGCCTGTAATCCCATCTTAAGAAACGTTTTTCGTGAGATCTTCACAGAAGAAAAATTTAATCTTTACAGCGATTTTAGAGTAATCTTTACCTGAAACAAAAATTACCTTCAAGTGTTAAGACTTACCCACCACACTGGAAATGGTTACAATGTCAACTCTATTAATTTTTCTTTTTTCTGCGGTTGCTGTGCTTTTTGTTAGTTTTTTTTTTAATTTTGTGGAAACTTGTTGATTATAATTTTGAAATAAAGAATTTTAATTCCAAACATTTTTGTTTCTAAAAGAGTGAATTTAAGTTGGGAATGATTCTTTAGTAATAAGGGCAAGAATTCTGTTCCTAATTTTTTACCACATTTCTGAAAAATGAAAAAAGGATGTAAGATGTTCATCTAATGGAAATAGTTTTTCCCAATTCTATTTTGTCTACGAATATTAAAACAGCAACAATTTAAAATAATGCATTATAGATTTATATGTATTTATATATTAATAAAGATTAAAAATGTTCTATACCATTATTTAATAAAACAAAAATTTCCCATCAAGTAATATTTTTAATTATACAATTTATTTCAATTTAAAACGAAATGTAGATTTTTTGAATATTGCGAACAAAAAATTTAGAGACCTTTTAAGCAATTTTAGAAAAATTTGAAGAGAATGGAAAAATGTTGTGAAGATTCCTCGGGTTTAGAGTAATTTTTTTTAGGAACATTTAATTTCAGGAGAATGTTTACAAAGTTATAAAATATTTAAAAAGGTTTTCAAAATGGTCGAGACACATCTGGGAGATTGTTAAGCAATTTTGGTTATTTGTAATTGGGGTTTTACGAGGTTTGTAAGGTCATGAAAATATAATTTTTCTCAAATTCTTGATAAAATTCAAAAAGATTTTTGAAGTCTATGAAATCTTTGAAGATTCAGTAAAATAACTCGAATTTTGAATTCATCTTTCTGGGTGTAAATTCATTTATTTGGTTGAAAATTTAACTATTTTCTTGAAAAATCATGTATTTTCTTATAAATACTATTTTTTTTGTAAAAAATTAATGTTCTTGGTTGAAACTTCAACTTCTTGGTTGAAAACTTCTCTTTTTAGTTAATAATTTTTCTTTGGTTAAAAAATCAACTATTTTGTTGAAAATCTGTTTTCTTTTTGTTAAAAAAGTTATCCTTCCAAAAGAAAAATTTTACTATCTGCTTGAAAATGTATGTATTTTGTTCAAAATTCATCTTTTTTTACACGAAATTATTCTTCCAGATTGGAAATTTATCCTTTTGGTAAAAATTAATATCTTTGGTTAAAAATTAAACTTTTTTGGTTGAAAGTCTGCTTTTTTCGTAGAAGATATTTTTGAAAATATTTTTCAATGATTATTCAAAAATTAAATTTTCTGTCTAAAAATTAATATTTTGGGTGGGAGATTCAAAAATTCAACTCTTTCGTTCAAAATTTCTCTTCTTGGTTGGAAAATTAATCTATCTTGGTTGAGGGTTTCACAGTTTGGTGAAAACTCTTATTTTTTGGTTGAATTCTAATATTTCTGAATGGATATTTAGCTAAAAATTAATTGTCTCATTTGCAAATTTAATTATTCCATTTTTGATCAAAAATCCATTGAGTTCAAGAATCAGTATTTTGGTTGAAAATTTATAAATTATGATGAAAATTTGTATTTTTTTGTAGAAAATTCCTCTCCTTGGTTGAAAATTGAACTATTTTGTTGGAAATTTCTTTTGTCTTGTATAAAACATAATTATTTTGACCTAAAAGTTATATTTTTTAGCTAAAACTTGATGTATTTCGCTTAAAATTCGCCTTTTCAAGTAGAAAATTTATCTTCTTGGTTGGAAATAAACTATTTGATTGACAGTTAATGTATTTTGTTACAAATTCATCTTTTTTATCATAAAATTAATCTTCTTGATTAAAGATTCATCTTCTTGGCAAAAATTAGTTTCTTTGGATAAAAATTAAACTTTCATGTTTTCAAATATGTTTTATTTTTTTGTAAATTTAACTATTCTCTTTAAATTTAATTACATTTGGTAGAAATTTAATTTTTTAAAATAAATTTCAACTGTTCTACTCGAATTTTAAATTTATCTTTATGGGTGGAAAATCATTCATTTGGCAAAGATTTTTTCCTAGAAAATTAGTCTTTTTGATTGAGAATTCAACTTTTTGATCAAAATCTTGAAAGAAAATTAATCTTTTTCGTTGGAAGTGTATCTTTTTTCAGTGAAAAATTCAATTATTTGCTTAATTATGTAATTTTTGAAAATTCATCTTTTTTAGAAGATATCTGGCTTTCATAACTGAAAATGTAACTACTTCATTTTTGGTTGGAAACTTAATCTGTTTTGGTTAAGGATTTCACTGCCTGGTGAAAATTTGTATTTTTTCGTTGAATAATTTATTGAAAATTCCTTCTTTTGGTTAAAAATTACTTGTTTCAACTAAAAATATAATTATTCCATTTTTGAACCAAAATTAATCTTTCGAGTTGAAAACTGGCTCATTTGGTTGCAAATCTATATATCATCTGAAAAATTCGTGTTTCTTGTAGGAAATCAATCTCCTTGGTTGAAAATTAAACTATTTTGTTGAAAATTCCTATTGTTTTTCTCGACATAATTTTTTTGACCCTGAAATTTATATTTTTTGGTTGACAGAATGAGCTTAGGTAGTCCTCTCTCTATGAGAAAAAAATCTGCCAGAGAAGAAAAAGGAAGAAAATATTTGTAATCCTCTGTTTGTTGTTGAAGATTTAAGTTCACATGGCGCTGGTACCTAATGGCGCTCCTATTCCGCATGTTCCTCGTTCCTGACTTTCTGACTCTCCGGACAGACGTCATTCGCCTGAAAGGTTTCTTCCATTCATTAATTATATTTTAAATTCAATATGTTATTATAGCTATTTTACATATTTTTATACGTTCGTTATAGGGTATCCAATCATAGTTTGTTATAAAATTATATTTTTTCTTTGAATATTAATTACAATTAGACATTATATTTGATTCTGCCAGACCTCATCCTTCGATCAGTTCCTTTCCTCCTGCCGAACATTCTCTTCATGCCAGATCAGCGTCTCTTCATGCCAGATCAACGTCTCTTCATGCCAGATCAACGTCTCTTCATGCCAGATCAACGTCTCTTCATGGCAGATCAACGTCTTTTCATGCCATATCAAGGTCTCCTCCTGCCAGACCACATTCTTCGGCCTTGTCATCTTCTCCTGCCGAGTTTCCTCTTCAGTCTTTTTCATGCATACTTGGTTTTGAACTTAAATTTGTTCGGCTAATGCCACTTGAAGAACCATTGGTATTATCAACGAGCAATGGTGTGAATGGTGTGATCAACTTTGCAATATTCGATAGAAATAATACAATTCTTCTTGGAATATATATATTAAGGTGACAGATTCAACGTAGGACTGCAAGACGGGTTAAAATAAACATGAACAGTGGCGCTGTTACAGACATGACTTCAAAAGAAATAGGGGAATCTCTCTTAGGAAGGAAATACCCAATCTCAAAGAATTTCAGAAAAATTTAAGTGATTTTTCCATTAAAAACAATTTAAATGGAATGCTTACAAAAATTCAACAATATTTCAAAAAATTTGCGAAATTCTCAAAACAAAACTGGAAGACTTTCTGGCAATAATAGAGGTAGTTCGAATTAGTTTGAAAACTATTTACGGAGTTTAGAAAAACATTTGTAATTGGGCTACTTGCTCGGCATTAGTATAAAATAAATTGGATAAATTAAATGTATTCCTAAAGTTCTTTAGAAATTCATTGAAATTTCTTGTTGGGTAAAAAAATTGAGATCCTGTTGTATTCATACTTTTTTCTAGGGCTTCAAAGAAAGAACGAGTTTCTGAACCAGCCATTTTGGATAGAAATTAAAAAAAGGTAGAACATTTTCAAAATATTTGAGATAACTTTTTAAGATTCGAAAATTTTATGGACAAACTATGCAAGATATAAAAAAAGATAAAAGTTTTCAACTAGCAATAATCGCACCTCGGCAGAACCTCACTGGTTACGATACATGTTTGGTGAGAGGTGGTGAGAGGATTTTACGGAATTTTTGTGGAAGGTGTGAGTGGAGTGTGAGGGTGGAAGCCCAGGAGATGAGTAGAGTTGTGTGGGGTGAATTGGGGAGAAGAAAAGTGGTTTTTGTCGTGGGAGTGAGGTGGGATTTAGGGAGATAGAGAAAGTGAGGTGAGGTTGGCAAGAAGTTGGCAAGAAGTTGGGAGAGTTTGTGGTCGGGAGTCTTGGGCCTTTAAAGGGTCAAGGGGGGTTCTAACAGAGTTAGGGGATGTTAAGGAAGAGAAGGGGGTGCCTGCTGGGGCTGTCAGGAATATAAAAGAAAAAAAAGGGAAATAAAGGGAAAATTTGGCGGCGATTCGTCAGAGACATCGATGGGTACTGCATGCAGAGGTCCCAGTTACCGGCGGCAGAGCGGGAGGGAAGCAGTGAGAGTGCTGTCAGTGCTGCTGGTGAAATTGACAGGGAGGAAATTTTTCACGTGTCACGATGGACAACAGCGCGTGGTTCGATGTCGAGTAGCGCTTCGGGGTGAGGGAGAAGGCGGAACGTTGGGAACGAAGGAAGCGAGAAGGTAAGGGAGAGAGAGGCGAACACAAGTGACGGGGAGGATCTCTTGAAGAGGAAGAGAGACAGCCGAGGGAGTCCGGACAAAATCGAATTGGAGAGTCCTTTTAAAAAAAGCGTGAGAATACCTAGGTCACCCCCTCCCCCCCAATGGAGCAAATGGCAGAGAAGGAAGCTCTCGGGATGCTGGTAGATGAGATCAGGGGGCTGAGGGAGGACGTGAGGGGAACTAAGGAGCAGATGGAAGGCACGAGGGAGGACTTGAGAGTCAGAGATAAGAGATGGCAAAAGGAGGTGAATGAGCTGAGGGAGAGAGTGGAAGGGTTAGAGGGAAAGGAAAGAGAAAGAAGTTAGAATAAAGCAGATGGAAGAGGAGATCAGGTTGTGGAAGAAAAGGACGGAAAAGAGACTTGAGAAGGTGGAGGGCAGGACGGAAATGGAAGTAGGAGACGGGTTTGGGGGGAGTGAGATTAAAGGTATTTGGGAGAGGGTAGAGAATATGATAGAAGATAAAATAGGAGAGCGTAGGAATGAAAAGGCGGAGAGGGCGGATAAGGAAGTGGCGGTTGTGGATTTAGAGAGCTGGGAAGAAAAGTTGGGGGTAATGCGAAATAAGAACAGGACACAGGATGAGGAAGTTTTCATCGATCACGATTTGACGAGAAAGGAAAGGGATATGCAGAGAATGCTGTACGACAGGGCTAGTAGGAAGAGGAGAGAAGGGAGATTGGCGAAATAGGATATCGCAAAATAAGAGTAGACGAGAAGACGTGGGTGTGGGACGAGGAGAAAGAGGTGTTGAAGGAAGTGCAGGGGGATTTGTTTCGTAAGAAGTAGGGGGGTGGGGGTAATGCAGGGTAGAGGAGTAGTGAAGGTGCTGTACTGGAACGTAGCAGGGGTAAAGAAGAAGGACGAGGAGTTCTGGCGGTATATCCAAGAATTTGATGTTGTGGGACTGGTGGAGACGTGGGTAGAAAGAAAGGAATGGGATAGAATAGAGCCAAAGCTGCCAAGAGGGTATAGGTGGAGACTCCAGGAGGCGGTCAGAGTGAAGAAGAAAGGAAGGGCCTGTGGGAGAGGAAGAAGGGGAGGGAGTGCAAATGAGGGAAATCAAAATAGGAGGGATAACGTGTAAGTTTGTGACAGTGTACAATAAGGATGGGATGGAAAGAATTAAAGAAAGGGTGAAAGACCTGCTGGGCGAAAGAGAGGAGGGTATGGTGGTACAGGGTAGGGACTTTAATGCGAGGATGGGGAGCGAAGGGGGACTTTACAGGGAAGGAGAGGGCTTCGAAAGGAAATCGAAGGATAAGATAATAAATAAGGAGGGGGAGATCTAAGGGACTGCATGGATGATAGAGGCAAGGCGGTGGCGAATGGTATGGCAACTGGAGGCGAAGAGGGAGAAAACACATATGTAAGTAAGGTGGGGGTATCGGTGATAGACTATGTGGTCATGAATATGCAAGGATTGGAGGGGACGGAAAAATTCGCAGTAGAGGGGAGGTTGGAATCAGACCATCAGCCACTAAGTCTGTGAATAAGAGGTCAGGGTGGCGGAGAACAAGGCGGGGAATAAGTCTCGATAGGGGAGAGGGTGACCTGGTCGAGGGAGGCGATAGAGAAGTATCTGGAGCCCAACGCTTTTTGCGATTTCAATTGCTGATATGGAAAGTAAGCTGAAGACCGGGATGGTAGGAGTCAGGATAGGAGGGGTTAGAATTTGGTCGCTAGCGTATGCAAATGACATAGTGTTGCTGGCAAAAAGCGAGGAGGCCTTAAAAGAGATGATGAAGAGGTTGAGAAGATACCTGGATAAGAACAGGTTAGAGCTAAGTGCGGAAAAGTCCAAGGTTATGGTGTTCAGAAAAGGAGGGGGAAGGGATAAGGGACATGAGTGGAAGTGTAAGGGGAAGACAGTGCAGGAGGTGAAAGAGTTTGTGTACCTGGGCTTCTTGTTTCGGAGGAATGGGGGAGTGGATGGTTACATCAAAGAGAGAGTGAGGAGTGCAAATTTGGTGATGAGGCATGTGCGGGGTTTGGGAAAGAAGTTATTTGTAGATGATGTTGAAAGGAGAATGGAATTGTTCGACTCACTAGTGATGAGTGTGCTATTGTATGGAGTAGAGGTGTGGGGGTGGAAGGAAAGTGAAGAGGTAAATAGGACACAGGAGAGGTATGTAAAATGGACACTGGGGTTGGCAAGAAACACGCCTAATTATATTGTCAGGAGGGAGACGGGGAGAACGAGTGTAGGGATTATAGCGGGGAGTCGGGCGTGCAAGTATGAGGAGAAATTTCTGGAAGAGGGGGGAAGTAAGCTGGTTAAGGAGTGTTGGTGGGAGAAGAAGAACAGGAGAGGGGGTGGGAAGATGGAGGTTGAAAGGGAAAGGTATTTTAGAATGAATGGATTGCAGATGGATAAAGTGAGAAGGATGCACGAGAAAGGAAGGAAGGTTTATGACGTGGTTAAGAGAAACGGCATGGAGAGAGAGAAGACAGAAGGGGAAGAGAGAATAAGAGAGTCAAGATTCAACGGGAACTATGTATGGATTATGCCAAGTTCAAGAGCGCAATATTTATGTGAGAAAGGAGAGAAAGGAAGTCAGGAACTTATAGCGAGGATGAGATGTGGGTGCATGGAGGGTGGTAATTGGTTCTGGCTCTCTAGGGAAAAGAGGATGTGTGAGCTATATGGGAAGGGGAATGCAAGAGTAGAGCACTGGTTGGATGAGTGCGTGTGGGTGGAAAGGAGTGAGATAAGTATGGAGGTATTGATGCATGAAAGGGGGCACAAAAGGGCAGTAGCATGAGTGAAGGGAGTGTTGGGTAAGATGGAGAAGAAGAGAAGGAAGGAGGAAGAGGAATGGAGAATGAAAGATTGTAAGCGAGCGGCGTTAGAGATAAGGTGTGGAAGGATGTTAGTTTTTAGGGTTAGTTTTAAGAAAATTCTGTAAAAAATGAGAGTGTAAGCAAGTCAATTTTTTAAGGCCAGCAGGCTGAAAAATAAACGTTTATCTATCTACAAAAAAAGATGAACAGACAAATATTATGCTGCCAAAAAAGATCTACAAATTTGTTGATGAGAACTTCTTCGTAGGAAGCGTCCTTCTTGTTGCATATGTAATAAGCAATGATAAAAATAAAAATATTAAATTTTTGGACAAACGACATAAGCTACGAGAAAAATTAATGAACAAAAGTTGTTATCGTGAAAAATAACATTAAAATGAAAAAAATTATTTGTTTTAACCACCAGAAATAATATGAAAACAAAAATCCTATTTTCAAGATGACAAAGTGAGATGAGGAAGAATGTCTGACGAAAGGATTATAGTTTTTTATTGTTAGGTAATTCTTACTTATCAGGGCAGGAAGGCCAGAAAAGTAACTTAATTTGGTTTCGAATAGAAATTTCAACTAAACGACATACTTCGCCCAGGGGCAAAAAATTATATAAATTATGATATCACTTTTAACGAATTTAGTTGGTACTTCTTAATCTAGAAAATTGCTCTAATAAAATGTCAATATTTGAGAATAATAAGGTTGACAAAGATATTCATTTTTTATGTTCATTATTGCGTACTCATGTCTCACATTGTTCGTCCAATTCTCCATTAATATATCAATCAGTTTTTCTTTGGGTTGAAAAAAAATGAGAATCGCTTTCACTCTCATCTTATCCTCAGCGTTTATCCTTAGTTTTATTGGTGAGTATAATGATATAATAAATCTATAATTGTAAGCATGTTTTTAGGCTATACGCAACTCAGAATTTGTGCAATTCAATCCACATTCTCTCCCGATTCCTTTTTTATTTTAAACTTTATTTGAGTTTGTCTGAAAGGAGAACAAATTTAATCTGAATTTGTGGCCGGAAAATCTAGAATGCGTTATGAAAAATGGAATTGCAAAAGTGTCCCTATTGATACAAAATTCGTACCATATGGAATGCTCTCAACTGAAAGGTAGCATGGCATAAGAGACTAGTACAAAAATTTTCAAAAATAAGATTATGGGCTAAAAAAAATCTGATACACATCCCAAAGCAACAATTTTTTTATATTTTGATTTTTTTTTTTGCGTCAGCATGAGATAAGAAACTAACTGTGATTTTCCGCTTAGGTCGGACATGCTCAACTCTGGAAAATTCCTTCCAGGAGCACATGTTCCGCGTCCACCTCTCTTTCTCCTAGAGAGCGGGAGTGGTGGTGAATGCTTGCGAGAATCTCTCCTCTGTGACGTACGCGTCTACCACGCGCATGCGTCTACAGCGCGCATGCGTCTACAACACGCATGCGTCTACAACGCGCATGCGTCTAACACCTCTCCAGCTCTCTAGGAGAAAGAGAGGTGGACGCGGAACATGCATTCCCGGAGGGAACTTCCCCGAGTTGGGCATGTCTGGCTTAGGTCAATAAGCGGTAACGCCTTTGCATCAAGTTGTAGAGCTGATAACGGCTGAATACCTTTTATATTTTGATTGTAAATTAAATTTTTTATTACCGTGAAAAGCTTTCTTCTGTCACGTTCTACTCCATTTGCTCGAGACCTGATAATATTTTATAATTAAGCATTTTTGGTACCGACGCAGAAAGTCAGTAGCTGGAAAGTAAATTCTCACTTTTTCTCTATTAAAAATTGAATTTTTTATCACGAGTTAAAAAAAAACATACGCTGCAAATTGCAAAAAAGTTTCTCCGTAAATTTTTTAGGCACTGAATAAAATTAGTTTTTTTTTCTTTTACTGAAAATCAAACTATTTTATGTTTTGTTGAAAAATATATATTTTTTAGTTGAAAGTTTAACTATGTGGTAGAAATTTCAGGCACCTGCTTAAAATTTAGCTTTTATTGTAGAATATTATTCATCTTGGTGAAAAATTCATCCTTATGGTATGAAATTAATTTTTTGTATAAAAAATTTACTGTTTTGTTGAAATTTGATGTACTTTGTTGAGGCCATGTAAGCGCAACCTTAAATTTGTTCACACATTTTTTTGAAGATCAACTTACGTTCATACAAAACGTCCC
>CAKNXH010085633.1:0-24768 GCA_932178445.1 Andricus quercusramuli | reverse complement strand
TTTATCTATCTGTTTATCTGTCTGTTTGTCTATCTGTTTGTCTGTATTTCTGTCTGTATTTCTGTTTGTATATCCGTCTGTTTGGCTGTCTGTCTGTTTGTTTCTCTGTCGGTCTGTATATTTGTCTGTCTATCTGTCTGTCTGTTTGTCTGTCTGTTCGTCTGTCTGTCTGTATGTATGTCTGTCTGGTTGCCTGCCTGCCTGTTTGTTTGTTTGTCTGTCTGTCTGTTTGTCTGTCTGTCTGTTGGTCTCTTTGTTTGTATGTCTGTTTGTCTGGCTGTCTGCCTGTTTGTTTGTCTGTATGTATGTATGTATGTAGGTATGTCTTTTTGTGAGCACGATAACTTTCGAAAGAATTGGCTGATTGAATTAGCCTTTGGTATAATCTTTCAGTCCCCTAAAATGAAGGTCGATTTCTTCAGCCAGCAATTTAGGATGAAAATTCAAAAAAAAATTTTTTTTTCCTAAAAGCCTGTTTTTTTCCTGACTTCTATAAAATTACTGTCACTTATTTGTTTCATTCGAAAATTTTCAAAAATTACTCACATGAAGGCTGTAGACCTTCTTAAAGAGAAAATGCCAGCTTCGCCAACCTGCGAAGCATAACGATTGTTCCGGAACCCGGCGATAACGCTGAAAGTAAAATTGCTGGAGTTCGCTTTCAAGGTAAACAATTTTTTCGTTGCGTAACGCAGTAACAATCAGCATTCAATTTGCATAAATTTCTTCGTGTCATATATAGACCGTGACGCACGTGCAGCCAAGTTGCAAAATATGAAACACAGTAATAATTTATATATTGAACTAAACTGTACGAGCACTTTGAACTTAAATCAGTGAAAATTTGACTGAATAAATCAATCAGGCATGTTTTCACTGAAAAATCGGTCATTTCGAAATTTCCTGACTTTTCCCTGAACAATTTTTCATTTTTTAAAGAATCTGTATTATCACTGGAGGATAACAGAAAATATTTAACGTCTTTTCAGACTAGGTGGAACTATGAAGGAAAAATGATTTTAAATAATTTTTTTCGGAAAAAAGATCTTCTCCCTTCGCTCCGCTGGGAATCGAACCACAGAACTTCCGATTGCTGGTCGAAAAGACGTTAAATATTTTTGTTTATTCTCTAATGATAATACAGATTCTTTGAACAATTTGATTCGTACCATCAAGCAAAATAATGCGTGTATTTCTGAAAAAAGTTTATTTTCTCGATCTCTCTAGTAGCTTAATGGGAAAGCACCCGACCGGCAATCGGAAAATCTGTGGTTCGATTCCCAGCAGAGCACCAGGAGAAGATCTTTTTTCAGAAAATAATTATAAAAAATTTTTCATATAACTTGACCGTTCTAAATTTTCATTTTTAGGTATAAACACAACCTCACACCTAGGAGAACAATAAAGTTAATGCAAACAATTTGTATTTTAAATTTATTTTTAATGAAAAAAATGAATTCATAACAAAAAGTGTACACCTTGATATTTCTACCAAAAAGGATTTTAATTTTCAATAAAAAACAGTTGAATTAAACTAAAAAATGTGGAATTTTTATAAAATGAGTTGAATTTTCAGCCAAAAAATATTAAAATTCTACTAAAATAATCGAATTTTCAAGAAAAGAAACATAATTATTCAACAAAATAAATTAATTTTCAACTAAAAAAAGATACATTTTGAAGAAAAAATGAAACAGTTACATGTGCAGATGAAAATCAATTTTGCTAAAATAAATACTTTTCAGTAAAGTAGTTGAATTTTCATCCGAAGGAATTAATTTTTAACTAAAATGCTGAATCTTTACTTCAAATAAAATTAAAAAAAAAATTAAATAGTTAAATTTCATACCCCAACAATTTATTTTCGACAAAAAAAAAAAACTTTTGAAAAAAACATTTGTATTTTCAACCAAGAAAAATTTTTAAGATAATAAAATGAAAAAATCTCATCCAAAATGTTTATTTTTTTCAGCCAGGAATAAGAATTTCCTGCAAAGCAATTCAGTTTTAAATCCCAAAATAATAAAGTCCTATCAAAAGAATTAAAATTTTAACCCAAAACAACAACAAAAACCAAAAAATACAAAATTTCAACGAATATATACATTTTCAACTAAAATGAAAATAAATGTTCAACCAAAGTAGAATAGTTGTATTTTTCGTTCAAAAAATAAATTGTCAACTAAAAAGCGAAGTTTCAACAAAATAACAAAATTTTCAATTGAAGATATGAATTTTCTATAAAAAAAGACAAATTTTCAAAAAAATACATAAATTTGCAACTAAAAAGAATCAGCCTCAAATCAAAACTAAAGCAGTTAAATTTTCAGTTTGAAAAAAATGAATTTTCAACAACAGTAAAAACCCATTTTAAGCAAAATATTTAAATTTTAAACTAAAGAAAGATATTTCAGTCGATAAACAGAAACCTCATTAAAAATATGAAATTTCCAAGATAATCAATTACCTGTTAAACAGTTCCGTTTTGAACTCGAAAATATGCATTTTCAATAAAAAGTTGAATTTTTAACCCAAAAATATGAATTTTCTACCGAAATAATTGTATTTTCAACCGAAAATAACGAATCGCTACCTTAATAAAATAATTTTCGACTGAGAAAAAACTCTCAAACAAAAATGGAATATCCAAATCTGAATAGATAATAAATGAAAGTCTGAATAGCTATATAGTATATAGTATATGTATATGGTATATGGAAATTTAGGGAAGGTGTAAAAGGTCTCTGACACTTAAGGCGCTACTCGAGGAATAGAACGAAAATTGAATTCAACCTCAACCGGTCCCAGCCGGGTGGAAAAAAGAGAAAAGTAACCGACAGAATCGAAAGGCCGACTTATCATCCACTCGATTCTTGATCCTGAACCACCTACGTATATTCTTACGGGAGATATTCTTAAACAATGTTGCTAACTGAAGCCTGGTTTATTCCAGTTTTAAGGATGATTAAGTCACATCGAATTTCAAATCACATTCACTGGTTTTGTGCTTCTCAGAGAATGTGGATTTGTATATTACAGCGAAGAAAGTGATACAACAATAGAATGCATTAACCGGGAGGGCGGTGAGCCAATGTTAAAAGGAACATGGAAGCAATGTCTCTGAGTGTCTTAATAACTCGTGCAGACAAAGGCAACACCATAATTATTACAGAGAAAGATGACTAGTGAAAAATGGTGATCCTTTTGAAAGACCAACAAACAGATGCGATTATGAAAAACCCTCGAGACTATAACAATAAAACCATGGATCTTCTAATTCATAATACGTATAAAAAACTTGAAAGAAATATCACAAAACAATAGTCAGCAGAACAAAAACTCTTCTCAAAGACTCTTAACTTGACAGTAAAACAATATATAAATTAATATAAACTCACCAACTTACAACCTAGCACGCTTCCTCGCCAAAGAACTGAATTCTGTCACAGGAAACTCTATCATACACGTGCAAAATTTTTTTGACTTTAATAAAAAGATACAACAACTTCTGAACTTCTAAGCAACCCTCAAGATAAAAAGACACCTCTCAGGGATACGGGAGTATATAAAATCCCTTTGGCTTGTGGCGAAGTCTATATTGGAGAAACCGGGAGAGCGGTGAGCGTCCGTTTAAAGGAAGATGAGAGTAAAGCTGGGCTTAAACATTTCACGCTATTAGCAACTAGTTAAGCATCATATCAAAACAGGGAATAGCATTTTGCTTGGCAAAACAACGGTCATCGCAAAAACATACAATATGATCACTTGTTATAGTATCTATGAAAGATGACCATAATCAAGAAACGCCAAACCTCTTGTATGACCCATAAATTTAAGAGATTAGAAAAAACACTGCAAAACAGATTCAGTATGAACTTGAGATCACGGTACTTGGTTGAAAGATGAACTGCTTTATTGACAATTCATTTTTTTGGTTAAAGATTTATCGCTTTCATTAAAAACGTGACTATTCCATTTTTAGAAAATTAATGTGGTTGGTTGAAAAATCATCTTTAGGGTTGAATGTTGAACTCTTTTATTGAAAGTTAATTTTTTGCTAAGTATTCCTCATTTTAGCTGGAAATTCATTCTATGGTTGAAGATTCAACTATTTCGTTGAAAATTCCTTTTTTTTTTATTAAGAATTATTTTTTCAACCTAAAAATATAACCACTACATTTTTGGTTGGAAGTTGATTTTTTGAATTTAAGATTGATCTTTTTCAGCTGAAAAATCAAATATTTTGTTTGATTTCTTTTTTTTTTGTTGAATTGAACTGTTTTTTATTTCAAGTTGAAATCTTTTCTTGGTTGAAATATAGATTTTAGAGTTAAACTACAGAACTTAGTTTGGGTTCCATTACGAAATGTAATTTCTAGCTTCAATAGCGGCTTTTAATTTCTTTCTTACTGATTAGGGTAATAGATTCGATAGTTGGAGGACAAAAAAGGGACGTAATTTGGGTCCAAGTAGGAAATTTAACTAAAGCGACGGATTTCGCTTAAATTCAAAAGATTATGTAAATTATTATATCAGTTTTAACGAATTTCGTGGGTACATTTTTCTCTTGAAAATTGCTCTGATGAAATGTAAATATCTGAGAAGGATAACCTTGACACACATAATTTCAGTGCTAACGGCTACATGGCATAATCATTATATAATAAAATGCAGCACAAAAATATTCATCAGTTACATTGTTCATCCAATTCTTCATTATTTTATCAATAAGTCTTTCCTCAGATTAGAAATGATGAGGATTGTTTCGATGCTCGTCTTATCCTTGGCGATTATGCTGAATATTATTGGTGAATATAATAATATAATGTGTCTATAATTTTCAGTTTATTTTTAAAGCTATACACAAATTAGAATTTGTGCGATTTGATCCAGATTCTATCCCGATTGCTTTTTTCGTTCAAACTTCCTTTGAGTTTGTTCGAAACGCGAACCATATGGGATGCTCTGAAATAAGAGGTCGTAAAAACGTACTTTCCTTGTATGCGGGATACAGAAGAATTCCGAAGAATTCATAGTGAATTCCAAAGAATTTTAGATAATGCCCAACAAGTTTAAAAATTCATCTCCATCAAAATGTGCCGGAAAAGTGTTTAGGATTTGATCAGGAGAGCAGGGTTGCTGCAGGCCAGGAAATTTCAGACAGTCAGGGAATGTCGAGGAAAACCTTAAAGAGGCAGGGAATTTTCGATAAACTGCAGGATTTATCGGTGTACCAACTACATATCAAGCTTTTTATGTCATTGACCATGTAGATTTCTTCCTCGATGTTTCCATTCAATTAGCACTGATAAAATCAAGTTGATGGAGTTTTAGCCCATTCTCCGCTGCAATTCCCATCACAGTTCGAACGGAGCTAATCGCAGCTACTGGTGCGAAAGTTTAGTGGAATGTTCGGTTATGCTGAGAAAACTTTGGCTACCTATAACGTTCTGATCATTCAGACGATCGACTGAAACCTACGTGCGATTTTTCATCAAAGTTTGTTGCTTACTTTGCACAGCTTCCATACATTCTTGTCCTCCCATTGTAGACAGTGCTTCCTTAGCTGAATTTAGATCTTCTCCTTCATTTTATCCAGCATTTTCGAACAAAACACGTATCAGAAGTTCCTCGTTTCCGGCTTGTTCAATTTCAGGGTTTTCTTCTTGTTGATGTTGTGCTCCTTTTTCCAGACCCTGTTGCACAGGAACCATGTGTGGTTGCTTTCTAGGTCTGCCTCTTTGACCTGTGACCTTCATTGGACGTCCTCTTTTGTTTTCGTTTCTGGTACAACTTGTGCTTCGCGAATATTTGACGAATTATCTTCTTCAGCATCATCTTCTCCAGGAATATCCTCTTTAGGAACATCTTCTGGAACATTTATTTCTCGTTGTTTTGATTTGTGGATCTAACATCTAATTGACTGTTGAATCTTCTTCGATGTTGTTGAGATTTAAATGTTTCTTCCCACCTTGCAAAGTTTCTTCATCGATGAAATCTTTGAATTCTTGTTGACCTTGAAAAGTTTTGACGAACTTAACATCATGACTTCGACAAATTTCTCTCGTTTCCGGATCCCACAAACTATGATTTTTCCTCTGCGAAGTATTAATCCTCTTCTCGTTCAGCTATAAAGATTTTCTCTCAGGTTTTCCGAAAAGTAAGTGTAGCATTTTTTTGGAATAGAGCATCATTTGACAGATGGTTTACTATCATTATTTCTGTTTCCAAAATTTTGTGATGACTCTAATGCCACCATGGCGTCGGATTTTTCTTCTTTGCCTCGTGATTTTATGGCCACTCTCAAGGATTGATAAGATTATGAAATGCTAGAAATGATCAACAACACTATCATTTCTTGATGGCATTCTTGATGACTTCCATGGCATCTGAATTATTGACTATATAAATTATATCAGATATAGATATCTCAACAGTAACCTCACAAGCAGCAATATCATCAGCATTTTCTGCCATCGCCACCAGCTTCGATTTCAATTTCATGAGGTTAGGTGATCATCTCTCTGTAAAAAAATGTGCCAAAAGAGAAAATTAAAATCCGTTAAAATATCATCACTATCATGGAAAATTTAATCCTCTGTTTCTTGTTGCAGAATTGAGTTCGCAGTTCGACTGCTTACCTAATGGCGCCCCTATTCCCTATGCTCCTGGTTCCACACCTTCTGATTCTGCTGACGGACATTCTCCTAAAAGGTCTCTTCCATTGACGAATTCAATTATTGAAATTTACTATAATATATCTTTTTCAAATGTATTTATTTGTTAGATTATTAATAATATTTTCTTCTGTCAGGTCCTCTCTTCCTGCTGAGCCTTTCCTACGCATCAGGTCCAGGTCTCCTCCTGCCAGAACTCATTGCTCGGACACATCTTTTCCTCCTATTGAGCCTTCTCTTCGTTCCGAGTCAAGGTCTGCTCCTTTCATTCGCTCTCTTTCATACATACTTGATTTTGAACCTGATGAACTTAGATTTGTTCGACTTATTCCTAAAACGAATCCGAACCGGCGATTCATGATTCGAAGATACACTTTTCCTCAAGATGAAAAAATTCAGGTGAAAGGGAAACATAATCTCCTTGAGCCGATGACAACTGACGAAAAAATAATATTATCGACGTTCAACGGTGACGTCTTTGCAATATTCGAGAGGAATTATACAATTCTTCGTGGACTGTATACGAGAAGAGGTCGGATTCCACATACAATTGAAAGACGGGTGAAAATAAACATGAACAGTGGCGCGATTGAAGATATGACTTTAGAAGAAACATGGGATTCTCCCTTAGGCAAGCATCGTCCAGTCTCAAAGAATTTTCGAATGGAAATAATGTAGAAAACATTTCGCACCATTAATCCTTTCTTAAATAACCTTGTTTGCAAGATCCTGCATACATTGTTGCTGCAAACAGGATGAGTTCGATACTGCGTTAATATGACTTTGAGTCACTGATTTTAGTTTCTTCTTCGAATTTTCTAGAATTTTTTCAATTACAATTTCCAAATGAAGAATTCTAATGCGAAACATTTCTGTTTCTAATAGATTGAACTTAATATCTAAGTGATTATTATGTAATAAAGGCACCAATTCTATTCTTGATTTTCTAATCAGATTTTTTTGAAACGACAATGATTATGTTCATAGCCCGTCGGTATCTAATCAAAATTTATTATGAGATTCAATTTTGTATTTAAATATTTATTATAATTATACATTATATTTGATTCTGATAGACCTCATCCTTTGGTCAGTTCTTTTCCTCCTGCTGAACCTTCTCTTCGTGCCAGATCCAGGTCTCCCCCTGCCATATCCAGGTCTCCTCCTGCCATACCACATGCTTCGGTCACGTCTTCTCCTGCCGAGCTTTCTATTCGCACTTTTTCAAACGCACTTGGTTTTGAACATGATGAACTTAGATTTGTTCGAATTATTCCTAAAACGAATCCGAACCAGCGATACGAGATTGGAAGATACACTTTTCCTCAAGATCGGCAAATTCAAAAGAAAGGAAAAGATTAGCGCCTTGAGCCTGTATCAACTGAAGAAAAAACAGTACTATCGACGTCCAATGGTGACGTCTTTGCAATATTCGATAGATATTATAAATTTCTTCGTGGAATATATAAATTAAGAGGTCCTATTTCCGAAATGATTTGAAAACGGGTGAAAATAAACATGAATAGTGGCGATATTGAAGAAACGACTTTAGAGGAAATAGGGGAATCTCCCTTAAGTGGCCATCGCCCAGTCTCAAAGAATTTTAGAATAGTGAGTGTGAACAACATTCCTGATCAGTAATCTAATCCTGAAAAATCTGGCTCGCGAGATCTTGCTTACATTTTTGCTAAAAACGTGATTCCTGGGAAAATTTTAAGCAGTTCTTTATTAGGAACAATCAATTTGAAGGGAATTTGTATTAATCTGGAAGATTTTCAGTCAATGATGAACTTTGAAAGATTGCCAGAAATTTCTCAAACTTGCGCGTTATTCGCATAAATAAATTAAGTAAATTAAATTCCTTAATATCCCTCCAAATTTGTGCAATCCGTAGAAAACCCGTCACATAGAATTTATTTTATTCCCTGAAGTATTTTGTGATAGTCGAAGGCCAGGAAAGAGACATTATTTGGGTTCAAATAATAAATTTAACTAAACGATGAATTTTACTTACACGCGAAAGATTATATAAATGATTCAATTATTGCATCAGTTTCAACGAATTAAGGATGTATATTTTCATCTTGAAAATCACTATAATGAAATGCAAATATTTGAGAACGATACGCTTGACGCGCATTGTTTTCAAGATAAAGTCTATGGAGCAGATGTATTACACCTTCGAAGAAGCACCGACAAATTCATCAGTGACATTGTTCATACAACTTTCCATTAATAAATTAATCAGTTTTTTCTTGGAAAAAAAATGAAAATCGCTTTTACTTCCATCTTATCCTCGGGGGTCATCCTCAAGTTTATTGGTGAATATAATAATATATCTATAATTTTAAGTACATTCTCAAGCTATAAGCAAACCAGAATTCGTGCAATCTATATTTTCCCCAATTGCTTTTTATTTCGAAACTTTATTTGAATTTGTTCAAAAGGAGAACGAATTTAATCTGAATTTATTGCCGCAAATTCCAGAATGTGTTATAAAAAATGGAATTCGAAAAGTTTCCCTATTCATACGAAATTCGTACCATATGGAATGGTCCCATCGGAAAGGTAGCATGCCATTAAAGCATAGCCCACACATTTTCGGAAATGAGATTATCTCAAAAAATAAAAAATGAATTGTAATACAAATCCGGAAAAAAATATTCTTTAAAGCTACTTTTTGACTTTCTTTTGCGTCAGCATGCCATGAGAAACTGAGAGTTTGCGTTCAGGTCTCCAAGCGGATGCGCGCTCAAATCAAGCTGAAGAGCTAGAAAGAAAATTTTCACCTTTTCCATATTAAGGTCATGTGACCAGATTCCTACCTTACCGGCACTTTTTTTATCTTCTAACTTATTTTCACACGGAGCGCCACATCGAGTTGAAAATTTGGGATACTAAATAAGAAGCAATAAGGAAGGTGGGTCTCGTCCTGAATTTTTATAATTATCAACAATGTTTTTTTTTGAAAATAATTCATTTTTGCTTTTTTCGAGATTATTAAAATTTAGGACCAGACCCGTCTTTATTAGTGCTTCTTATTTATTATCCCAAATTTTTAACTTGATGTGGCGCTCCGTGTGAAAATAAGTGAGGGAATAAAAAAATGTCGGTATGTACGTACGTGATTCCCGAAAAGAAACTCAGAATCCGTTAAAACTCGACCAAAGATAAGGATAATTTAATACTCTATTTCGATTGCAGAATTGAGTTCACAGTTCGATTGCTTACCTAATGGTGCCCCTATTCCGCACATTCCTCGTTCCAGGTCTACTGATTCTACTGACAGGCATTATTCTCCTGAAAGGTCTCTTCCATTTATTAATTCAATTATTATAATTTATTATAATAAAGTATCAATTTTGTATATTTTTTATTTTCCAGTGATTGGGTAGCCAATCCTAGTTTATTATGAAATTGATTAGGTTTTATTATTTATTTTATTATTTAAATATTTATGATAATCATAAATCATATTTGCTCCTGCCAGGCTAACTTTTTCGGGCAGTTCTTCTTCTTATGCCGAGCCACCTCTTCGTACCAGGTCCAGGTCTCCTCGTGCCAGGTCCAGGTCTCCTCATGCCACGCCACACTCTTCAGTCACGACCACTCTCCACCAGCTGAGCCTTTTCTTGGCGTGAATTCCAGGTTTCCCCCTTCCGTTCTCTCTGTGTCATCCATACTTCGTTTTGATCTCAAGGAGCTTGAATTTATTCGGTTAATTCCAAAAACAAATCCAAACCAGCGATTCGAAATCAGAAGATACACTTTTCCTCAAGACAAACAACTTCTAGTGAAAGGAAAACGCAATCTTGAGTTCGTGCCAACCGAAGAAAAACTGGTATTATCCACGTCCAATGGTGACGTATTTGCAATATTGGAGAAAAATGGTACAATTCTTCGTGGAATATTTGCAAAACTTTATTACTTTGTGCGTCTGGCTCAAAGACGGGTAAAAATAAACATGGCCAGTGACGAGATTGAAGAAATGACTTCAGAAGAAATAAGGGAATCTCCCTTAGGCAAGCCTTATCCAGTCTCAAAGAATTTCAAAATAGTAAGTGTAAAAAACATTCCAGACGAGTAAACCTATCTTAAAAAATGTTGTTCACGAGATTTCGCATACATTGTTGCCGAAAAATTGATTGGGTTCATACTGCGTAAATGTTACTTTCAGTTACTTTAATATATGTTTTCTGTGCTTCTAGTTTGTTCTTTCGATTTTTCTGGAAATTTGTTATTTACAATTTTCGAATAAAGAATTTTAATTCTAAACATTGCTGTTTATGAAAAAGTCCTAATTTTGGATGGGATTTGCTGGAAGCAGCAATAAGGATATTCGTTGGGTATAATGGATTGTTATCTACTAAGAGAAAGTGAGAAGGAGTTATCTGATTAGATAAGAAGAGACAGGAGAGGTAGAGGAACCATAGGAGGGCGTATCAGATGAGGGAGTGAAAAGATAAATGTCGAGTGAGGTGCCTATCTTGTAAGATAGGAAGATATAGCAGGTTGGAAGAGTAATATAGATAGCACAAGAGGAGGGAGTGAGAGGAGAAATTTCGAGGGAGGTGGAAACGGTGTGTGATGTGTCTATCTCCTAAGATAGAAAGAGATAGCGAGTTGAGAGGATGTTTTTGATTTCGATTTTCTCCTGAGAAGAATTTGATTAGCGGAGATTCTATTCGTTAGCAAGTGGGAAAGAAATGAAGTTAGTCAGTGTGTCGGCTGAAATGGCTGGTATGCCAGCTGTCTCAGCGGATTCGGGCAGGATGATATGTCAGCTTACCCGTTAGTGTAAGGAAGAGTTGGGGGGGGGGGCAGTTCAATAACAAGAGAAAGGATTATATTTCAGTGAACTTTTATTCATGCACTGTGTTTCACCACGATTAATACAGAGGGTGTCGGAGTTTTTGAGTGTAGAGTAAGAGTCTCGTCCTCACAAGAGGGTGATGGAGCTGACTCCCAGCTGTAGAGTTTAGTGTCAGGGCTGGGACTACCAGCTCCCAAACACTTATGACGTTCAGGGCCCGTGCGCGCCCTTTTAACGTGGAGGCTGCGTGGGCGTTGCTTGGGAGTCGAGCGGAGAGGGTAGAAAATCGTTGGAGGGAGATGCGCGCGTCGAATTTCGCGGGCGCTCTACTCGCCACTCTCGTCTCTACTCGCCCTGCCGCCTTGCTAACGTCACTGCTGACGTCACTTCACACAGTACCTCCTTCTCTCTCACTCTCTTTCTCGCACTAGTTATTATAATTTTAAGATGGTTGCCTACGTCCAATGTTGACGTCTTTGCAATATTGGAGAAGAATAATACACTTCTCCGCGGAATATTTACAAAACTTGATTACTTTAGACATCTGGCTCAAAGACGGCTAAACATAAAAATGGACAGTGATGACATTGAAGAAATGACTTTACAAGAAATAAGAGAATCTCCCTCGGGCAAGCCATCATTATTCTCTGTTGAAATGTGTACCATGAAATTTTTGGTCGTGAATTCATTTTTTTCAAGGATTTTATAAATTGGTTCCAAATTTAATTATTTTGTTCATAATTCAATAATTTGATGAAAAGTCACCTTTCTGGTTCAAAATTCAATCGTTTGGTTATAAATTCATCTTTTTGGCTTAAAAATTCAATAATTTGACTACCATTTTTGTTTGTTTTTTCACTCTAATTTTTTGTTTGTTAAACGAAAATTCGTCTTTTTATCATAAAAATTCAGCAATCGGATCACCATTTTTCGTTACAAAATTGTTGAATTTTCAAGCCCAAACCTGAATAATAAAACTCGTAACAGAAAAAAATTAATTCTTAACCAATTATTTTATAGTAGACTTTTCAACAGAGAATAATGGACAATGCATATTTTTGGGTCAGTTTTGTTGGGGCCTACAAATTCAAGAATTCTTTCTGAATTTTTTTTTTTATAATATTTTTGGGTTGAAAATTCAGCTTCATTGTGGAAAATTTTGTTTGTTTGTTCTGAAACTCAGCATTTTGGATGGAATTTGATTGAAATCTTCTTAAGTTTTAAATTATTCTTGAATCCTTTTAAAACTTCAAAATAACTTTCAAGTTTTCACCAATTATAAGATGAATAAATAGGCTAAGTTACTAATATTTTCCAGAGAAATTATTATTATTATCATTGATAATAAAAATTTCTTTCCAAACAATCAATGAATCAGAAATCAAACGGTATTTTATAACGGTAACCAAAGAAATGAATTTGCAACTATAAAAATTTTCAACAAAAAATGGAATAGTTATATTTTCAGTTACAAAGATTATTTTTCAGCAAAAAAACAAATAGAATTTTTAACACAATAGTTAAATTTTTAACCAACGAAATGAATTTTCAACCAAGAAAATTAATTATTTACCAAAAAAAGACGAATTTTCAACCAAATAGTGAAACTCTCATTGAAAGACATTATTTTACTGCAACAACAGCAGAGAATTTTTAACAAAAGCTTTAAATGTTTAACCAAAGAAATTAAATTTTAGCTATAATATGATGAATCTTCAATAAAAAAAATTAATTCTAACCAAATAATTGAATTTTTAAACAAGCAAATTCGTTTTTAAACATAAAGATTAATTTTTAACCGAAAAATACGAATTTTGAATCCAAAAATCTAATTTTTTTATATAAAATTCATCCCATATATATGCATATTTTTTGGTAGAAAATCTTCTTTTTTCTCGTTAAAAATGCAACTTTACGGTTAAAAATTAGTCTGTTTCTGTTGAGGATTCAAGTAATTTGCTGAAAATTCGTCTTTTTCGGTTCAATCCAACTGGTTTTTATTTTTAATTAAAACATATTTTTTTAAACTACTTTCTCAAAACTTAATTTTCTTTTGAAAAAGAATCATGATTTTAGTTGAATATTTGTTTTTTCTGTTTCTTTAAAAATTATTTTTTAAAACAAAATTCAACTGGTTATTTGTATATTTACTTTTTTGTTGAAAATTCATATTCTCGGGTTGAAAATTCAACCGTTTTTTTCTTTGAAAGTCTTCGAATGATTCTGCCATAACAACGTTATCATCTGCTGACGCTAACCCACGCACCCTCACTATTCCGAGATTTGTCCCCACACCTTCTTCGTCGAAGATGGCGATTCTTAGACACTCACATGAGAAAATCCAAAAATTATTTTTTGTTGAAAAGTCTACCAGGAAATTTTTGGTCAAGAATTTTTTTTTGTGAAAGATTTTATAATTCGGTTCCAAATTTAATTATTTTGTTGATAATTCGAAAGTTGAAAAAGTCACCTTTCTCGTTCAAAATTCAATTGTTTGTAGATTTGTCTTTTTAGCACAACAATTCAGCAATTTGATCACCCTTTCTCGTAATCAGATTGTTGAATTTTCAAGCCAAAAACCAAATAATAAAACTTTTCACAAAAAAAAAGAATTCTTAAACAATTATTGTATAGCAGACTTTTCAACAGAGGATAATGAACATCTTCGACGAAGAAAATGTGGGAACAAATCTCAGGACAGTGAAGGTACGTGGGTTAGCGTCCTTAGATGATTTGTTATTGGGCTACTTTCTCGTCATTTGAATAAAATAAATTTAATGAATTAAATTAATTTCCTAAAGTTCTCTAGAAATCGATTGAAATTCCTTGAAGGGGAAAAATCGAAATTTCATTGCAAATGCTTTTTGATAGTTGAAGGCCAGAAAAGGGACTTAATTTGAGTTCAAGTGAGAAATTCAACTAAAATGACGGATTTCGCTAAAACGCAAAAGATTACATAAATTGTGAAATCAGTTTCAACGAATTTGGTAAGTACATTATTTTCTCGAAAGTTACTCTAATGAAATGTAAATATGTGAGAACGATAAGCCTCACTTCTCTATTTTTTAAGATAAGGACTGGAGGTAGAGGTATTATATTTTCAACGACGCACTAAAATATTCATTAGTTAAATTCTTCATCCAATTCTCATTTCATAATTTTTTATTTTTTTCATTGAATTCAGTTTTTTCTCGAATTAGAAAATATGAAAATCGCTTCCACTCTCGTCTTATCCTTAGCGATGATCCTCAATCATTTTGGTGAGTATGATAATGTATCTATAATTCTAAATTCATTTTTTGAGCTATACACAAATGAGAATTTGTGCGAATTAATTTAAATTCTATCCGGATTGCTTTTTTCTAAATTTATTTGAATTTGTCCGAAAGGAGAACGAATTAAATCTGAATTTATTGCTTAAAATTCTGGATTGTGTTCTAAAAAATTGAATTCGAAAAGTGGCCCTATTCATTCGAAAATCGTACCATATGGAACGGTCCCAACTGAGTAGCATGCGATTAGAGCCTAACCCACAGATTTTCGAAAATGAGATTATTGGCTCAAAAAATAAATTCGAATACATCCTGATAAAACACTTTTTTTTAAATCTGATTAAAAATTTTTGTTGCGTCAATTCAATTCTTCATCATCGTGGAAAATTTTTGTTTATCACAGCCCACTCCATTTGCTCGAAACCTAATAATATTTATCAATCAAACCTTTTGTATCTTTTCTAATTTTGTTTAAAAATTTTTTATATTGACTCAGGAAGTTTCTGACCCAAAAATATCTGCCTGAAAAAAACAAGGAAAATATAACCCTCTGTTTCTTGTTGCAGAATTGAGTTCACAGTTTGATTGCTTACCTAATGGTGCCCCTATTCCGTATTCTCCTCGTTCCAGACCTCTTGATTCTACTGACGGACATTATTCTCATGAAAGGTCTTTTCCATTTAATAATTTAATTAGTAGAATTCACTGTTTAATATATCTATTTTGTATATATTTTATTTCCTACTAATACGGTATCCAATCCCAGTTTATTATGCAATTGATTATGTTTCATTATTCAAATATTTCTGATAATTATAAATCATATTTTCTCCTACCAGGTCTTATTCCTTGGGCAATTCTTCTTCTGGCGCCAAATCTCCCCTTCTTGCCAGGTCCAGGTCTCCTCCTGCCACACCACATTCTTCGGCCACGTATTCCCCTGCCAAGCCTGCTCTTCCTGCCAGGTCCGGGTCTCCTCCTGCCACACCATGTTCTTCGGCGACGTCTTCTCCTGCCAAGCTTGCTCTTCCTGACAAATCTATGTTTCCTCCTGCCATTCTCTCTTTTTCATACATACTTGGTTTTGAATTTAAAGATCTTAAATTTATGCGGTTAATTCCTATGATAAATCCAAACCGGCGATTCGAAATTAGAAGATACACTTTTCCTCAAGGAAAACCAATTCACTTGAGAGGACAACATCAGGTCAGTCAGCCCATGCCAACCGAAGAAAGACTGGTATTATCAACGTCTGATGCTGACGTCTTTGCAATATTGGAGAGAAATAATACCATTCTTCGTGGGATATTTACAAAAAGAGATTACGCTGGACATCAGTCTGAAAGACGGGCAAAAATAAACATGGACAGTGACGCGATTAATTGTATGACTTCAAAAGAAATAGAGGAAACTCCCTTAGGCATGCGTTACCCAATCTCAAAGAATTTCAGAATAGTTCATGTAAAAAACATTCCAGGCCTGTAATCCCATCTTAAGAAACGTTTTTCGTGAGATCTTCACAGAAGAAAAATTTAATCTTTACAGCGATTTTAGAGTAATCTTTACCTGAAACAAAAATTACCTTCAAGTGTTAAGACTTACCCACCACACTGGAAATGGTTACAATGTCAACTCTATTAATTTTTCTTTTTTCTGCGGTTGCTGTGCTTTTTGTTAGTTTTTTTTTTAATTTTGTGGAAACTTGTTGATTATAATTTTGAAATAAAGAATTTTAATTCCAAACATTTTTGTTTCTAAAAGAGTGAATTTAAGTTGGGAATGATTCTTTAGTAATAAGGGCAAGAATTCTGTTCCTAATTTTTTACCACATTTCTGAAAAATGAAAAAAGGATGTAAGATGTTCATCTAATGGAAATAGTTTTTCCCAATTCTATTTTGTCTACGAATATTAAAACAGCAACAATTTAAAATAATGCATTATAGATTTATATGTATTTATATATTAATAAAGATTAAAAATGTTCTATACCATTATTTAATAAAACAAAAATTTCCCATCAAGTAATATTTTTAATTATACAATTTATTTCAATTTAAAACGAAATGTAGATTTTTTGAATATTGCGAACAAAAAATTTAGAGACCTTTTAAGCAATTTTAGAAAAATTTGAAGAGAATGGAAAAATGTTGTGAAGATTCCTCGGGTTTAGAGTAATTTTTTTTAGGAACATTTAATTTCAGGAGAATGTTTACAAAGTTATAAAATATTTAAAAAGGTTTTCAAAATGGTCGAGACACATCTGGGAGATTGTTAAGCAATTTTTGTTATTTGTTAATTGGGGTTTTACGAGGGTTGTAAGGTCATGAAAATATAATTTTTCTCAAATTCTTGATAAAATTCAAAAAGATTTTTGAAGTCTATGAAATCTTTGAAGATTCAGTAAAATAACTCGAATTTTGAATTCATCTTTCTGGGTGTAAATTCATTTATTTGGTTGAAAATTTAACTATTTTCTTGAAAAATCATGTATTTTCTTATAAATACTATTTTTTTTGTAAAAAATTAATGTTCTTGGTTGAAACTTCAACTTCTTGGTTGAAAACTTCTCTTTTTAGTTAATAATTTTTCTTTGGTTAAAAAATCAACTATTTTGTTGAAAATCTGTTTTCTTTTTGTTAAAAAAGTTATCCTTCCAAAAGAAAAATTTTACTATCTGCTTGAAAATGTATGTATTTTGTTCAAAATTCATCTTTTTTTACACGAAATTATTCTTCCAGATTGGAAATTTATCCTTTTGGTAAAAATTAATATCTTTGGTTAAAAATTAAACTTTTTTGGTTGAAAGTCTGCTTTTTTCGTAGAAGATATTTTTGAAAATATTTTTCAATGATTATTCAAAAATTAAATTTTCTGTCTAAAAATTAATATTTTGGGTGGGAGATTCAAAAATTCAACTCTTTCGTTCAAAATTTCTCTTCTTGGTTGGAAAATTAATCTATCTTGGTTGAGTGTTTCACAGTTTGGTGAAAACTCTTATTTTTTGGTTGAATTCTAATATTTCTGAATGGATATTTAGCTAAAAATTAATTGTCTCATTTGCAAATTTAATTATTCCATTTTTGATCAAAAATCCATTGAGTTCAAGAATCAGTATTTTGGTTGAAAATTTATAAATTATGATGAAAATTTGTATTTTTTTGTAGAAAATTCCTCTCCTTGGTTGAAAATTGAACTATTTTGTTGGAAATTTCTTTTGTCTTGTATAAAACATAATTATTTTGACCTAAAAGTTATATTTTTTAGCTAAAACTTGATGTATTTCGCTTAAAATTCGCCTTTTCAAGTAGAAAATTTATCTTCTTGGTTGGAAATAAACTATTTGATTGACAGTTAATGTATTTTGTTACAAATTCATCTTTTTTATCATAAAATTAATCTTCTTGATTAAAGATTCATCTTCTTGGCAAAAATTAGTTTCTTTGGATAAAAATTAAACTTTCATGTTTTCAAATATGTTTTATTTTTTTGTAAATTTAACTATTCTCTTTAAATTTAATTACATTTGGTAGAAATTTAATTTTTTAAAATAAATTTCAACTGTTCTACTCGAATTTTAAATTTATCTTTATGGGTGGAAAATCATTCATTTGGCAAAGATTTTTTCCTAGAAAATTAGTCTTTTTGATTGAGAATTCAACTTTTTGATCAAAATCTTGAAAGAAAATTAATCTTTTTCGTTGGAAGTGTATCTTTTTTCAGTGAAAAATTCAATTATTTGCTTAATTATGTAATTTTTGAAAATTCATCTTTTTTAGAAGATATCTGGCTTTCATAACTGAAAATGTAACTACTTCATTTTTGGTTGGAAACTTAATCTGTTTTGGTTAAGGATTTCACTGCCTGGTGAAAATTTGTATTTTTTCGTTGAATAATTTATTGAAAATTCCTTCTTTTGGTTAAAAATTACTTGTTTCAACTAAAAATATAATTATTCCATTTTTGAACCAAAATTAATCTTTCGAGTTGAAAACTGGCTCATTTGGTTGCAAATCTATATATCATCTGAAAAATTCGTGTTTCTTGTAGGAAATCAATCTCCTTGGTTGAAAATTAAACTATTTTGTTGAAAATTCCTATTGTTTTTCTCGACATAATTTTTTTGACCCTGAAATTTATATTTTTTGGTTGACAGAATGAGCTTAGGTAGTCCTCTCTCTATGAGAAAAAAATCTGCCAGAGAAGAAAAACGAAGAAAATATTTGTAATCCTCTGTTTGTTGTTGAAGATTTAAGTTCACATGGCGCTGGTACCTAATGGCGCTCCTATTCCGCATGTTCCTCGTTCCTGACTTTCTGACTCTCCGGACAGACGTCATTCGCCTGAAAGGTTTCTTCCATTCATTAATTATATTTTAAATTCAATATGTTATTATAGCTATTTTACATATTTTTATACGTTCGTTATAGGGTATCCAATCATAGTTTGTTATAAAATTATATTTTTTCTTTGAATATTAATTACAATTAGACATTATATTTGATTCTGCCAGACCTCATCCTTCGATCAGTTCCTTTCCTCCTGCCGAACATTCTCTTCATGCCAGATCAGCGTCTCTTCATGCCAGATCAACGTCTCTTCATGCCAGATCAACGTCTCTTCATGCCAGATCAACGTCTCTTCATGGCAGATCAACGTCTTTTCATGCCATATCAAGGTCTCCTCCTGCCAGACCACATTCTTCGGCCTTGTCATCTTCTCCTGCCGAGTTTCCTCTTCAGTCTTTTTCGTGAATACTTGGTTTTGAACTTAAATTTCTTCGGCTAATGCCACTTGAAGAACCATTGGTATTATCAACGAGCAATGGTGTGAATGGTGTGATCAACTTTGCAATATTCGATAGAAATAATACAATTCTTCGTGGAATATATATATTAAGGTGACAGATTCAACGTAGGACTGCAAGACGGGTTAAAATAAACATGAACAGTGGCGCTGTTACAGACATGACTTCAAAAGAAATAGGGGAATCTCTCTTAGGAAGGAAATACCCAATCTCAAAGAATTTCAGAAAAATTTAAGTGATTTTTCCATTAAAAACAATTTAAATGGAATGCTTACAAAAATTCAACAATATTTCAAAAAATTTGCGAAATTCTCAAAACAAAACTGGAAGACTTTCTGGCAATAATAGAGGTAGTTCGAATTAGTTTGAAAAATATTTACGGGGTTTAGAAAAACATTTGTAATTGGGCTACTTGCTCGGCATTAGTATAAAATAAATTGGATAAATTAAATGTATTCCTAAAGTTCTTTAGAAATTCATTGAAATTTCTTGTTGGGTAAAAAAATTGAGATCCTGCTGTATCCATACTTTTTTCTAGGTCTTCAAAGAAAGAACGAGTTTCTTAACCAGCCATTTTGGATAGAAATTAAAAAAAGGTAGAACATTTTCAAAATATTTGAGATAACTTTTTAAGATTCGAAAATTTTATGGACAAACTATGCAAGATACAAAAAAAGATAAAAGTTTTCAACTAGCAATAATCGCACCTCGGCAGAACCTCACTGGTTACGATACGTGTTTGGTGACAGGTGGTGAGAGGATTTTACGGAATTTTCGTGGAAGGTGTGAGTGGAGTGTGAGGGTGGAAGCCCAGGATATGAGTAGAGTTGTGTTGGGTGAATTGGGGAGAGAAAAAGTGGTTTTTGTCGTGGGAGTGAGGTGGGATTTAGGGATATAGAGAAAGTGAGGTGAGGTTGGCAAGAAGTTGGGAGAGTGGGTCTGGGACGAGGAGAAAGAGGTGTTGAAGGAAGTGCAGGGGGATTTGTTTCGTAAGAAGTAGGGGGGTGGGGGTAATGCAGGGTAGAGGAGTAGTGAAGGTGCTGTACTGGAACGTAGCAGGGGTAAAGAAGAAGGACGAGGAGTTCTGGCGGTATATCCAAGAATTTGATGTTGTGGGACTGGTGGAGACGTGGGTAGAAAGAAAGGAATGGGATAGAATAGAGCCAAAGCTGCCAAGAGGGTATAGGTGGAGACTCCAGGAGGCGGTCAGAGTGAAGAAGAAAGGAAGGGCCTGTGGGAGAGGAAGAAGGGGAGGGAGTGCAAATGAGGGAAATCAAAATAGGAGGGATAACGTGTAAGTTTGTGACAGTGTACAATAAGGATGGGATGGAAAGAATTAAAGAAAGGGTGAAAGACCTGCTGGGCGAAAGAGAGGAGGGTATGGTGGTACAGGGTAGGGACTTTAATGCGAGGATGGGGAGCGAAGGGGGACTTTACAGGGAAGGGGAGGGCTTCGAAAGGAAATCGAAGGATAAGATAATAAATAAGGAGGGGGAGATCTGAGGGACTGGATGGAGGATAGAAGCTGAGCGGTGGCGAATGGTATGGCAACTAGGGACGAAGAGGGAGAATACACATATGTAAGTAAGGTGGGGGTATCGGTGATAGACTATGTGGTCATGAATATGCAAGGATTGGAGGGGACGGAAAAATTCGCAGTAGAGGGGAGGTTGGAATCAGACCATCAGCCACTAAGTCTGTGAATAAGAGGTCAGGGTGGCGGAAAACAAGGCGGGGAAGAAGTCTCGATAGCGGAGAGGGTGACCTGGACGAGGGAGGCGATAGAGAAGTATCAGGAGCCCAACGCTTTTTGCGATTTCAATTGCTGATATGGAAAGTAAGCTGAAGACCGGGGTGGTAGGAGGAGTCAGGATCGGAGGGGTTAGAATTTGGTCGCTAGCGTATGCAGATGACATAGTGTTGCTGGCAAAAAGCGAGGAGGCCTTAAAAGAGATGATGAAGAGGTTGAGAAGATACCTGGATGAGAACAGGTTAGAGCTAAGCGCGCAAAAGTCCAAGGTTATGGTGTTCAGAAAAGGAGGGGGAAGGGATAAGGGACATGAGTGGAAGTGTAAGGGGAAGACAGTGCAGGAGGTGAAAGAGTTTGTGTACCTGGGCTTCTTGTTTCGGAGGAATGGGGGAGTGGATGGTTACATAAAAGAGAGAGTGAGGAGTGCAAATGTGGTGATGAGGCATGTGGGGGTTTGGGAAAGAAGTTATTTGTAGATGATGTTAAAAGGAGAATGGAATTGTTCGACTCACTAGTGATGAGTGTGCTATTGTATGGAGTAGAGGTGTGGGGGTGGAAGGAAAGTGAAGAGGTAAATAGGACACAGGAGAGGTATGTAAAATGGACACTGGGGTTGGCAAGAAACACGCCTAATTATATTGTCAGGAGGGAGACGGGGAGAACGAGTGTAGGGATTATAGCGGGGAGTCGGGCGTGCAAGTATGAGGAGAAATTTCTGGAAGAGGGGGGAAGTAAGCTGGTTAAGGAGTGTTGGTGGGAGAAGGAGAACAGGAGAGGGGGTGGGAAGATGGAGGTTGAAAGGGAAAGGTATTTTAGAATGAATGGATTGCAGATGGATAAAGTGAGAAGGATGCACGAGAAAGGAAGGAAGGTTTATGACGTGGTTAAGAGAAACGGCATGGAGAGAGAGAAGACAGAAGGGGAAGAGAGAATAAGAGAGTCAAGATTCAACGGGAACTATGTATGGATTATGCCAAGTTCAAGAGCGCAATATTTATGTGAGAAAGGAGAGAAAGGAAGTCAGGAACTTATAGCGAGGATGAGATGTGGGTGCATGGAGGGTGGTAATTGGTTCTGGCTCTCTAGGGAAAAGAGGATGTGTGAGCTATATGGGAAGGGGAATGCAAGAGTAGAGCACTGGTTGGATGAGTGCGTGTGGGTGGAAAGGAGTGAGATAAGTATGGAGGTATTGATGCATGAAAGGGGGCACAAAAGGGCAGTAGCATGAGTGAAGGGAGTGTTGGGTAAGATGGAGAAGAAGAGAAGGAAGGAGGAAGAGGAATGGAGAATGAAAGATTGTAAGCGAGCGGCGTTAGAGATAAGGTGTGGAAGGATGTTAGTTTTTAGGGTTAGTTTTAAGAAAATTCTGTAAAAAATGAGAGTGTAAGCAAGTCAATTTTTTAAGGCCAGCAGGCTGAAAAATAAACGTTTATCTATCTACAAAAAAAGATGAACAGACAAATATTATGCTGCCAAAAAAGATCTACAAATTTGTTGATGAGAACTTCTTCGTAGGAAGCGTCCTTCTTGTTGCATATGTAATAAGCAATGATAAAAATAAAAATATTAAATTTTTGGACAAACGACATAAGCTACGAGAAAAATTAATGAACAAAAGTTGTTATCGTGAAAAATAACATTAAAATGAAAAAAATTATTTGTTTTAACCACCAGAAATAATATGAAAACAAAAATCCTATTTTCAAGATGACAAAGTGAGATGAGGAAGAATGTCTGACGAAAGGATTATAGTTTTTTATTGTTAGGTAATTCTTACTTATCAGGGCAGGAAGGCCAGAAAAGTAACTTAATTTGGTTTCGAATAGAAATTTCAACTAAACGACATACTTCGCCCAGGGGCAAAAAATTATATAAATTATGATATCACTTTTAACGAATTTAGTTGGTACTTCTTAATCTAGAAAATTGCTCTAATAAAATGTCAATATTTGAGAATAATAAGGTTGACAAAGATATTCATTTTTTATGTTCATTATTGCGTACTCATGTCTCACATTGTTCGTCCAATTCTCCATTAATATATCAATCAGTTTTTCTTTGGGTTGAAAAAAAATGAGAATCGCTTTCACTCTCATCTTATCCTCAGCGTTTATCCTTAGTTTTATTGGTGAGTATAATGATATAATAAATCTATAATTGTAAGCATGTTTTTAGGCTATACGCAACTCAGAATTTGTGCAATTCAATCCACATTCTCTCCCGATTCCTTTTTTATTTCAAACTTTATTTGAGTTTGTCTGAAAGGAGAACAAATTTAATCTGAATTTGTGGCCGGAAAATCTAGAATGCGTTATGAAAAATGGAATTGCAAAAGTGTCCCTATTGATACAAAATTCGTACCATATGGAATGCTCTCAACTGAAAGGTAGCATGGCATAAGAGACTAGTACAAAAATTTTCAAAAATAAGATTATGGGCTAAAAAAAATCTGATACACATCCCAAAGCAACAATTTTTTTATATTTTGATTTTTTTTTTTGCGTCAGCATGAGATAAGAAACTAACTGTGATTTTCCGCTCAGGTCGGACATGCTCAACTCTGGAAAATTCCTTCCAGGAGCACATGTTCCGCGTCCACCTCTCTTTCTCCTAGAGAGCGGGAGTGGTGGTGAATGCTTGCGAGAATCTCTCCTCTGTGACGTACGCGTCTACCACGCGCATGCGTCTACAGCGCGCATGCGTCTACAACACGCATGCGTCTACAACGCGCATGCGTCTAACACCTCTCCAGCTCTCTAGGAGAAAGAGAGGTGGACGCGGAACATGCATTCCCGGAGGGAACTTCCCCGAGTTGGGCATGTCTGGCTTAGGTCAATAAGCGGTAACGCCTTTGCATCAAGTTGTAGAGCTGATAACGGCTGAATACCTTTTATATTTTGATTGTAAATTAAATTTTTTATTACCGTGAAAAGCTTTCTTCTGTCACGTTCTACTCCATTTGCTCGAGACCTGATAATATTTTATAATTAAGCATTTTTGGTACCGACGCAGAAAGTCAGTAGCTGGAAAGTAAATTCTCACTTTTTCTCTATTAAAAATTGAATTTTTTATCACGAGTTAAAAAAAAACATACGCTGCAAATTGCAAAAAAGTTTCTCCGTAAATTTTTTAGGCACTGAATAAAATTAGTTTTTTTTTCTTTTACTGAAAATCAAACTATTTTATGTTTTGTTGAAAAATATATATATTTCAGTTGAAAGTTTAACTATGTGGTAGAAATTTCAGGCACCTGCTTAAAATTTAGCTTTTATTGTAGAATATTATTCATCTTGGTGAAAAATTCATCCTTATGGTATGAAATTAATTTTTTGTATAAAAAATTTACTGTTTTGTTGAAATTTGATGTACTTTGTTGAGGCCATGTAAGCGCAACCTTAAATTTTTTCACACATTTTTTTGAAGATCAACTTACGTTCATACAAAACGTCCC
>CAKNXH010085624.1:37703-48059 GCA_932178445.1 Andricus quercusramuli | reverse complement strand
GGGCGATCTTTGCTTAAAGGAGAATCCTCGATTTCTTCTGTGGTCATTTCTTCAACTTCACCGCAGAACTTGTTTATTTTGAAACGTTTTTGTACGCCATGTTTTACTGTACACAATCCACGAAGATATGTATTATTCCCCTCCAATATTGCAAAAACGTCACCATTGGACGTTGATAATACAGTCAGTATTCCGGTTGGCATGGGCACAAGGGCCTGATGTTTTCCTCTAACCTGAATTGGTGCATCGCAAGGAAAAGTATATCTTCGAATTTGAAATTTCCGGTTCGGATTGGTGTGCGGAATAAGCCGAACAGTTCTAAGTTCTTCAATGTCAAGATGACCTACACTGACAGAAGGACGAATAGCAGGTGGAGACCCGGACCTGGCACGATGAGAAGAATCGGCAGGAGAAGACCTGACCGGAAAACCCGGAGAATGTGGTATGGCAGGAGAAGACCTGACCGGAAAACGCGGAGAATGTGGCATGGCAGGAGAAGACCTGACCGGCAAACGCGGAGAATGTGGTATGGCAGGAGAAGACCTCTCCGGAGCATCAGAAGTTCTTTCAGGAGCATCAGAAGATCTGCCACGAGGAACAACAGGAATAGGATCGCCATTTGGTAAACAATCAAACTGTAAGCTCAACTCTGCAAAAAGAAACAGAGGTTCAATATTCCTCGTGTATCCTCTCTTCTGGAGAGCAAAGAGGTAGTGCCAAAATTACGCCAGAGGTGGGTGGAAGTAACAGGTTTTGGGACGAGTTTTGACTTGAGGCCAAGTGATGAGTGGGTCACGTGACCATATTCCAACCTTAACGGCACTTTTTTTATTTCCTGAATTATGTTCACACGAAGCGCCACATCGAGTTGAAAATTTCGGATACTAAATAAGAAGCACTAAGAAAGGTGGGTCTGGTCCTATATTTTAATAATTATGGGACAAGTTTTTTTTGTGAATGATTCTTTATTGCTTTTTTTATGGTTATTAAAATATTGGACCAGACCCACCTTTCTTAGTGCTTCTCAAATTGGATAGTTTAAAGCATTAGGAAACATTTTTTTTTTCAGAGTCCAAGAATGACCGAGGGGTGGGAAAAACTTTATTTCAACATTCAAATTTTTTTTAAATGTATCCGTTGAGTTTGATTTCGCTGATATATCTAACAGATTGTGCATTTTCAGAAAAAAGTATTTTGAAGATTTCAACAAAACTTTCTCATTCCTAAATACAAATCGTTATAAACAATAATTTCTCACAACTGCCAGAAAAGTTTCAAAAAATTGTGAATAACTATTCAGGAATGTGGAATTTAAATGTTTTTTTTCCCCACATGAAATATATTTATTGGAGAAAAATATTATTTAAACAAATTTTATAGATAATTCCACAGAAATTCCCTGGTAGCTGTGAGTTTGGAAAAAATGTTGGTTAGACGATTTGTTATAAACAATGTGAAAGATTTTGTTGACATCTTTAACATACTTTTTCCTGAAGGTGCACAATCTGTCATATATTTAATCGAAATTGAATTTAACAGTTTGTTTTAACAAAATATAAAGACTAAACAAAATGTTACCACACTTTTGTCGTTTTTGCATTCCGAAATAAAACAAAATGTTCCTTAATAATAATTAGGAATTATTATTTTGAAGATTTTCAAGAAGATTTAGAACTTGTTAACCATTTCAGGTTATGTTGGTGTTTTATATTAAAAATCAGCCTTTTTAACAACAAGTCTGTATTTTTTGTAGAAAATCATTAAATTTCAAAGAAGATTGAAACTATTGGTCAATTGTAGGTTTTGAGCTAGTGATTTCACCGGATATTGGTTTCAAAGAAGATTTACAATTTTAGAACAATTTAAAGTGATTTCAAACCTTTTCAACAGAAATCGGTTATTTGAAACAAAACCAATTCAATTTCAAAGAATATGAGTTACAATTAGGGACAATGTTTTGAAAAAAATTGGTAATTTTCAGTAATAAAATCATAAGATTCTTCAGATTTCTATTATTCTTTAGATTTATACCAGAAATCGGTTATTTCAAATCAAAATCATTTTATTTAAAACATTGTTGATAAATAATTATTCATGCATTCTTTACAGATTTTTTAACTGTAGATTTGACGAAAACCTTTGTCACACTGTGCGTTGAAAAAATATTTGTAAAAATATCAAAAAAGTTTTAGCTAAACAATTCTGAGAATGAAATTATATAGCGACGTGAATTTGACGAGAAAATCTTATTCAGTTTTTTGAATTAAAAATTTCTGCTCAAGAAGTTGTTTAAGATTATTTTTTTTTAAAATTGAATTTTCTGTTATCACTACAAAATTTTGCTCAATAATTCATTTTAAACTTTACCAAACTTTCAAGCAAACAATACATTTTGTACTTAGAAAGATTCACCGAGATTTGTCATTCTATAACCGACTTTAACGGAATCATTAACATTGCATAATTTAGAGTTTGCTTGACTTTACATTTGCAAACTATACTTAACTTATATGAAATTTTATCCAGTTTGTCATCAATGTATGACAGAATAGTTTTTAATTTATTACACCACTTGCAGTAATGTTTACTTTTGTGAATCTTTACTGTACATTAGGAAACTTTCACCTGGTTTCTTAAAGTTTACCGAACTGCCATGTATTATTTAACCTTTTGCACGTCAGAAATTATTTCAATAATGTCAAACATTCACCTTTCGGTTCATATATCCCAATTGTTATACTTATAAGTTTGTTACAGTTTCCTGACCAAATTTTCTCCGTATAAAATTATAGATATATTATATTATTATATTCACCAATAGAATTGAGGATAACTGCCAAAGATAAGACAAGAGTAGAAATAATCCTCATATTTTCCAATCAAAGGCACAGCTAATTAAATGAAGAATTTGATTAACACTGGAACTAATGGAGATTCTTGTTCTTGATCAGATTATTAAGTACATAAGATAGTGATTATTTCATAGATAAAAGGCGTCAACCTTATTCTGCTCAGATATTTACATTTGATATGCTCCTTAATTTTGGGTGACATTTGTTGGAAGTAGTAAGAAGGAAGTGAGAAGAAGTTATCTCATGAGATAATAAGAGACCGGAGAGGTAGGGGAACCATAGGAGAGAGTGAGAGGGAAGGTTGCCATCTTAGTAATGAAGGGATGTATGGTGGATAGACTTCAAGGGAGGTGAAAGGTGGGTGTGATCATAGAATAGAAAGAGATAGCGGCTAGAAGAGTGCTCTGGAGAGTACCAGAGGAGGGAGTGAGAGGATAAATGACCAGGGAGGTGGAAAGGGGGAGTGATGTGTCTATTTCGTAAGATAGAAAGAGGTAGTAGGTTGAAAGAGTGATCTAGAGGCTACAAGAGAAAGGAGTGAGAAGATTAATTCAAGGGAGGTAAAAAAAGGGATTGATATATCTGGTTTGTTGATCGTGGGAGAGGGGAGAAGTTAGTCAGTGTGTCGGCTGGAATGCCAGCTGTCTCAGCGGAAACGGGCAGGCTGGTATACCAGCTAACCCGCTAGCGGAGGAAAGAAGGGGGAGAAGTTAAATGACCGGAAAACAATGAATTGTGTTTGGATGAATTTTTTTTAGTGCTATTAGTTTCTTACCATTGTTGATTACAGAGAAGCGCCGAGAAGTAAAGCATTGGAGTTTTAGCTGCTTCCTCACAAGAGGGCGAAGGGGATGCGTCGTCAATTGCCCTCTGGCTGGCTCCTAGCTGGAGGACTCTTGCGGTCGAGAGGGAGTTCTGTTGGTCACGGCAATGGCTTGCGGTGGAAACCTATGGCTGGCTTCCAGCTGTAGGGTTTAAGTGAGAATGCTCTGGCTACCAGCTCCCAAGCCATCATCCAACCCACTCATGGTCTACCCACGCGCAAGTAAAAAAAATTGCAGCCAATCAGCAAGGCTACCAGCTACGCTGCCATATTGAATAAATGTACAGCTGGCGGCTGTGATGAGTGATAACAACATGGCCGCGGAGTTTGTATGCGCGATTTGAACGAAAATTTGACGTTCTTTGGCTAGACCATGAGTAGGTTGGATCATGTCCCAAAAACTTGTGTCGTTCTGGGCCCGTGCGCGCCCTTTTAACGGGGAAGCTGCGTGGGCGTTGCGTCGGAGTCGAGCGGAGAGGGTAGAAAAACGTTTGGTGGGAGATGCGTGCGTCGAGTTTCAAGGGCGCTCTACTCGCGACTGTCGGTCGCCTCTACTCGCCCTGCCGCCTTGCTGACGTCACTTCATGGAGTACCTATTTCTCTCTCTCTTACTTGCGGGTTTAATTACTAGTTATTATAATTTAGAATGGTTGCCTACTCAATGAATGAACGTCGTCTGCGAGAGTGTTTTAATTCTACCAATAAAAGAGTCTCGCTCTATGCGAGCCGCGTATAACACATTTCATTAACGTGACTTTCAAGGAATAAAATTTAATACTAAAATCAGTAAAACCGATATATATATAACAATTTATACAATCTTTTACGTTTAAGCGTAATCCGTCATTTGAATGGAAAATTGACATAGTGCCTACCCGATGAATGTTTTTACATTTCCGGTCATTGCCAGATTTTCTCGTAACCAATTGTTCACAACACTTAATTAATTTAATCAAATAATTTTAATTAATTATGAATTTATCTAAGCTTTTTGATCATAAATGTTGAATTAGAATAATTCTGAAAATTTTTGTAAAGAAACCATGAAGCTGGGAAAGGAATAGGGTGCGACAGAACTTTTCCCTTCCCTTTTCCAGCTCGAAAAATTATTATTTTGAATACAAAATTAGGTTTTGATTTGTCTTTGTATTTAAAAAATTGTTGTATTTTTTGTAAATTTCAATTTTTAAATTGATCAAAATAAAGACTTTGCTTTGTCTATTATTGAAAAAAAAACTAATGCTTCCTCTATCAGGAGGTAAATACATTTGCTAACGGGAAGCCAAGTGCTCGTGAAATGAGCAACATACCTTTATAAATACAAACAAAGTGGAAGCAGCCGAGATCGAATTCACAGCTAGTTTTCATCCTTGGTTGAAAATGTATATTTTTTAGTTAAAAATTCGTGTATTTTGTTGAAAATTCGTCTTTCTCGTTGACAACTCATCTTTGTAGGTTGAAAATTTAACTACTTTTGTTTGAAATAACTCAATAAATTTCAAATTTATTTTGAAACAGTTTTACTCAGTTCACAAAAGATTCCATGTTAAAAAAGTTAAAAGATTAATATATACTGTTGTTCGAATATTAATGGTCAGGAAACAGGCAAGAAATTTTTTTAATGAAGTATTGCAGCCAACAAGATGTACGTTTGAAATACGAAATTTTAATTTTGTTTGAAAAGTGGCCACAGGCCATCGCAATTATATATTTAGTTTTACATATAAAAAATTAAATTACTGTTGTTGGCTAAAGTCGTCTACCACTATTGTTTTAAAATTCTGTGAAATTGGGCTATTTTTGCTTAAGGGAGATTCGGTTATTTCTTCCCTATTCATCTCATTAACCTTACCACTGTACATGTTTATTTTTGCGCGTTTTTGTGAGCCATGTAAGTCCATTGTATACAGTCCACGAAGACGTGTATTATTGCTCTCCATTATTGCAAAGACGTCACCATCGGACGTTGATAATACAGTTTGTCCACCGGTAGGCACGGGCGCAAGGACACTATATCTTCCTCTTACTTGAATTGGTGCATCGCGAGGAAAAGTGTATCTTCGAATTTTAAATTGCCGGTTCGGATTCGTGTCCGGAATAAGCCGAACAGGTCTAAGTTCCTCAATGTCAAGAGCACCTAGTCTGATAGAAGGACGAATGGCAGGTGGAGACCTGGACCTCGCACGATGAGAAGACTCGGCAGGAGAAGACCTGACCGGAAAACCCGGAGAATGTGTGCTGGCAGGAGAAAACCTCTTCGGAGCATCAGAAGTTCTTTCAGGAGCATCAGAAGATCTGCCACGAGGAACAAAAGGAATAGGATCGCCATTTGGTAAACAATCAAACTGTAAGCTCAACTCTGCAAGAAGAAACAGGGATTCAATTTTCCTTATGTATTCTCTTCCGGAGGAAAAAGAGGCCATTCATAAACTACGTCACACTGCACGCTATTTCCTTAAACAAATTAGAGACATGCACCAAAAACTTTTCTGAAATGTTTGAATGGATGTCCTCTCGAAGTCCTGAATATGAATTTTGATAATTAACATTGTACGTGTTTCAGTGATGACAAAGAGTTGATGAATTTTTATTGTTGCAAGAAAAATTGTGATTGGGGATATGCTATCGGATTCTCAAATAGAATAGTTTAAAGTAGTAAGAAACATTTTTTTTCAGAGTCCAAAAATGACAGATGGGTTGGGGCAACACGTTATCTTAACATTCGTATCCTGTAAGAAAGAATCTGTGGAGTTCAATTTAGATGACATATCAAACTGATTTTGCATCTTCGGGAAAAAGTATTTTTAGGATTTTACGTCTTTTGTTAACAATAAATAAATGAATGATTAAGAAATCAGCCTCGAACATTTCAGGGCTTCAAAAGAACGTCAATCCAAACATTGTAGACAAAGATCGCGGTATTTCTAATTTATTCAAGCAGGAATCCTAATTTTTCTCTGCATTGTTGGTTAGAAATTGATTGCTTTAAGCTGAAAATTCAACTGATAAACTACTTTATCAAACATTCATTTTTTTGGTTGATATTTTAACTATTCTATTTGAAACTTTCTTCTATTTAGATTGCAAATTAAGTTTGTTTACCATATATAATTCGCTCTTTTTATTTATTCTAGTAAAACTTTTTCTTAACTAAGATTTTCCAGTTCCCTCATCAAAGAAACAAAGTGCACTTTTATGTGACGAATTTCGTATTAATAGACTCAAATAAAGTTCGAAATAAAATAGAAGCTGGGATACAATGTAAATTGAATCGCACAAATTCTGATTTGTGTGAAGCTTAAAAAACTGTACATAAAATTATAGATATACTATATTAATATATTCACCAATAGAATTGAGGATTACCACCAAGGATAAGATGAGAGTAGAAAAAATCCACATATTTTCTGATCAGAGTAAAAACTAATTAATGTATCAATGAAGAATATGACTAATCTTTATTATATTAAACAGTATATCAGATAGTCTTTACCTCACAGATAATAAGCGTTGATGTTATTCTGCTTGAATGTTTACATTTCATTAGTGAGTTTCGAGAAATAAAATGTAATTAACAAAATTCGGTAAATCTGATATCAATATTTACATAATCTTTTACGTTCAAGCGCAATCCGTTTTTTGAATGAAAAATTTATATAATGTCTACACGAAGAATGTTTTTAAAATCCAGGTAATTTGTTAAACCCATTTAGTTATTGAAAATTCGTTTAAAAAATTGCTGTTCCATGTCAAAAATTAATTGTTCGAAATCATTATTATAACTTTTTACGAGAATTCTCTATCCCGATTCGGAAAATTATATTTCTTTACAGAAATTCCCTGCCCCGAATTGAAAATTATATTACTGTTATTACTGTTACTAAATGGTTGAATTTCCAGTTAGAAAATTTGATTTTCAACAAGGTCGTTAAATTTTCAATCAGAGATGAATTTTCAATTAAAATCATGAATCTTCAACGAAAAGAATTAATTTCTAACCAAAGAGTTACACTTTCAATGAAGGAGTTAAATTTTCAACTAAAAAAGATAAATTCTGAACAAACAATGTAATATGATTGAAAGCTCAACCAAAGAAGATTTCAATATTAAATAAAAAACATTCAAATTCAACCAAAGAAGACAAATTTTCAAGACTAGTTGAGTTCTCAATTAAAAAATACTCTTCAATCAACGGAGAACACAAATTTAAAAGAAACTGTTGAATTTTCAAGGAAAAATATGAATTTTCAACCCAGAAGATTAACTTTCGACCAAAAGGCACAAATATTCAATAAAACACAGGCAGTTATTATTAAGTACAATAAAAGAAAAAAACGAAAAGGGTAATTAGCCTAATACTTCATTTACACTCTACATTGGCCAAGTTTCTTAAGTATTGACTTCATCTTTCACTGCACTATTTGGTTCGATTTAATATAGAAAATAATATAAAATAAGCCATATTAATATAAAAAAACACATTTCTCCGCTTTTCCATAATAGGAGCATACATTATGGAACACCGGTAAAAGAGTCCAAAAGTTGTTTCATAATAAAGGTCGGCTTTTCCATAAATATAATAACTTTTCTTAAACTCAATTAAACTTTTAATAGGCGTTTCGAATTCAGAAAAGATCCGCGCATTCATCGATATGAACATTTTTTAAATATATTCTATCGTTCAAAAATTAATGAAAATCTCAGAACCCCCTCAGAATTTGTCTCATGATAGGTATCTTTACAAGAATTTTCTTGATAGTGTTTTGCAGCCACCCTGATATACGTTTGCAATTAAAATTTTAATCTTGTTTGAAAAGTGCCCTAAGGCAAACGTATAATATGTTTAATCTTACACTTAAAACAAAAATTAAATTAATGTTGTTGGCGAATGTCTTCAAGCATTATTATGTTAAAATTTTTTGAAAGTGGGCGATCTTTGCTCAAAGGAGATTCGTCGATTTCTCCTGTTGTCAGCTCTTCAACTTTACCGCTGTACACGTTTATTTTTGCACGTTTTTGTACGCCATATTTTATTGTATACAATCCACGAAGATATGTTTTATTTCCCTCCAATATTGCAAAAACGTCACCATTGGACGTGGATAATACAGTCAGTCTTCCGGTTGGCATGGGCACAAGGGCCTGATGTTTTCCTCTAACCTGAATTGGTGCATCGCAAGGAAAAGTATATCTTCGAATTTGAAATTTCCGGTTCGGATTGGTGTGCGGAATAAGCCGAACAGTTCTAAGTTCTTCAATGTCAAGATGACCTAGACCGACAGAAGGACGACTAGCAGGAGGAGACCTGGACCTGGCACGATGAGAAGACTCAGCAGAAGACCTGACCGGAAAACCCGGAGAGTGTGGTATGGCAGGAGAAGACCTGACTGGAAAACGCGGAGAATGTGGTATGGCAGGAGAAGACCTCTCCGGAGCATCAGAGGATCTGCCGCGAGGAACAACAGGAATAGGATCGCCATTTGGTAAACAATCAAACTGTAACCTCAACTCTGCAAAAAGAAACAGAGGTTCAATATTTCTTGCGTATCCTCTCTTCCGGAGATCAAAGAGGTCGTGCCAAAATTACGTCGCACTGCCAGGGGTGGGTGGAAGTAACAGGTTTTGGGACGAGTTTTGACTTGAGGCCAAGTGATGAGTGGGTCACGTGACCATATTCCGACCTTAGCGGCACTTTTTTTATTTCCTGAATTATGTTCACACGAAGCGCCACATGGAGTTGAAAATTTCGGATACTGAATAAGAAGCGCTAAGAAAGGTGGGCCTGGTCCTATATTTTAATAATTATGGGACAAGTTTTTTTTTGTGAATGATTCTTTATTGCTTTTTTCATGGTTATTAAAATATTGGACCAGACCCACCTTTCTCAATGCTTCTCCAATTGGATAGTTTAAAGTATTAAGAAACATTTTTTTTAATTTCAAAGTCCAAAAATGACAGAAGGGTGCGAAAAAACTGTAGTTTACCATTCATATTTTGTAAACAAGAATCTGTTGAGTTTGATTTCGCTGATATATCTAACAGACTGTGCATTTTCAGGAAAAAGTATTTTGAAGATTTCAACAAAACTTTCACATTCCTAAAGACAAATCATTATAAACAATAATTTCTCACAGCTGCCAGAAAAGTTTCAAAAAATTGTGAATAACTGTTCAGGAATGTGGAATTTAAATATTTTTTTTTTAAATCCCACATGAAATATATTTATTGGAGAAAAGTATTATTTAAACAAATTTTATAAATAATTCCACAGAAATTCCCTGGCAGCTGTGAGTATGGAAAAAATGTTGGTTGGACGATTTGTTATTAACAATGTGAAAGATTTTGTTGACGTCTTTAATATACTTTTTCCTGAAGATGCACAATCTGTCATACATTTCATCGGAAATTGAATTTAACAGTTTTTTGAACAAAATATGAAGGCTAAAAAAAGAGTCTTGCCATACTTTTGTCGTTTTTGAGTAGATATACAGGGGGGTTTCTGGACCAATTAGTATTAGTGAGTGTCTGTGTGTGTGTGTGTGTGTCCATGTGTATCCGTGTGAGGCTGGCATGGAGGTCGTGTTGCTCAGCTTCTAGAACATTCTCGAGGGATCGTGGAGCTTACAGAACAGTCTCGAACATTCTCGAAGCTTATGATGACGTCACAGCATATTGCACAAT
>CAKNXH010085624.1:9232-32703 GCA_932178445.1 Andricus quercusramuli | reverse complement strand
ATTGTGCAATATGCTGTGACGTCATCATAAGCTTCGAGAATGTTCGAAACTGTTCTGTAAGCTCCACGATCTCTCGAGAATGTTCTAGAAGCTGAGCAACACGACCTCCATGCCAGACTCACACGGATACACACGGACACACACACAGACACTCACTAATACTAATTGGTCCAGAAACCCCCCTGTATATCTATTTTTTTTCATTCCGAAATAAAGAAAAATGTTTCTTAATAATAATTAGGAATTAAATTATAAATACAAATACAAGAAAAATTAAAACACTCTAGATCAAATTCACAGCTAGCTCTGTTATGCCATGTTTGTGTTTTTCGTTGGGAATTATTGGTATTCTTAATAAAAAAATATTAGATTTCCAAGAATATGTACCTTTTTTCAAAAACTGTAGGTTATGTTGACGTGCTTAATCTGAAATCGGGATTTTTCAAAAAGGCCTTAAATTTAAATCCAATAACATTCTTTAAAATAAATTAAATTTTGAAGATTTTCAAGAAGATTCAGAACTTGTTAACCATTTCAGGTTATGTTGGTGTTTTACATTAAAAATCGGCCTTTTTAACAAAAGGTCTGTATTTTTTATAGAAAATCATTAAATTTCAAAGAAGATTGAAACTATTGGTCTATTGTAGGTTTTAAGCTAGAAATTTCACCGGATATTGGTTTCAAAGAAGATTTACAATTTTGGAACAATTTAAAGTGATGTTAAACCTTTTTAACGGAAATCGGTTATTTGAAACAAAACTAATTCAATTTCAAAGAATATGACTTACAATTGGGGACAATGTTTTGAAAAAAATTAGTATTTTTCATTAATAAAATCATAAGATTCTTCAGATTTCTATTATTCTTTAGATTTATACCAGAAATCGGTTATTTCAAATAAAAATCATTTTCTTTAAAACATTCTTGTTAAATAAGTATTCATGCATTATTTAAAGATTTTTACACTGTAGATTTGACGAAAATCTTTATCACACTGTGCGTTAAGAAAATATTTGAAAAAATATCAAAAAAGTTTTAGCTAAAGAATTCTGAAAAAAATTATATAGCGAAGTGAATTTGACGAAAAAATCTTATTCAATTCAAATTTTGCTCAATAATTGTATACGATCCTGCAAGATTAGGGAGGTGGTGGGAGATGCCGGGCGACTGCGACTCGAATGTCGGTTTACCCAACTATCGAATAAAGTCCAACATAGCAAAAACGAAAATCTCTTCCATAGCGGATAAACTTTCATACAATGTGGAGGAAATAATAAATCAACCAAAATCAATTTCTCTCTAGAATTCATTTTAAACTTCACCAAACTTTCGAGTAAATAATACATTTTGTGCTTAGAAAGTTTCACCGAGATTTGTCATTCTATAGCCGACTTTAAGCGAATCATTAACATTGCATAATTTAAAGTTTGCTTGACTTTACATTTGCAAAATATACTTAACTTATATGAAATTTTATCCAGTTTGTCCTCAATGTATGACAGAATAGTTTTTAGTTTTTTACACCACTTGCATTAATGTTTACTTTTGTGAATCTTTACTGTACATTTGGAAACTTTCACCTGGTTTATTAAAGTTTACCGAACTGCCATGTATTATTTAACCTTTTGCACGTCAGAAATTATTTCAATAATGTCAAACATTCGCCTTTCGGTTCATATATCCCAATTATTGTACTCAAAAGTTTGTTAAAGTTTCCTGACCAAATTTTCTCCGTATAAAATTATAGATATATTATATTATTATATTCACCAATAGAATTGAGGATAACTGCCAAAGATAAGACAAGAGTAGAAATAATCCTCATATTTTCCAATCAGAGGGACAGCTAATTAAATAAAGAATTTGATTAACACTGGAACTAATGGAGATTCTTGTTCTTGATCAGATTATTAAGTACATAAGATAGTGATTATTTCATAGATAAAAGGCGTCAACCTTATTCTGCTCAGATGTTTACATCTGATATGCTCCTTACTTTTGGGTGAGGTTTGTTGGAAGTAGTAAGAGGGATATACGTCTTGGATAATAGACTTTTATCTACCAAGAGGAAGTGAGAAGAAGTTATCTCATGAGATAATAAGAGACAAGAGAGGTAGGGAAACCATAGGAGAGAGTGAGAGGGAAGGTTGCCATCTTAGTAATGAAGGGATGTATGGTGGATAGACTTCAAGGGAGGTGAAAGGTGGGTGTGATCATAGAATAGAAAGAGATAGCGGATAGAAGAGTGATCTGGAGAGTATTTTTTTTATTTTATTATTATTATTTACTGATAAGATGCTTAGGTCATTGACCTGTACAAATGGGTTGCTTAAAACTAGAATACATTCTAAAAGTATACATATATATTGAAATAGCGCGTTTAACGGCGTGGTTTGAATATAAGAACATGTCTTCAATCGAAGTAAAGAGGAAAAAGAAAAAAAAACATATAAATTAATTATATTGCCTATTTAAGTTTCAAGTATAAAGGTTCGGATGCGCAGAATGGTTTGGACTAATTTAAATAAATTACGCATCTCAATAGCAGAGGAGGTATTTAATATCATAAGCCAATATTGTCTAACCACATTCGGATCCGCTGGATTCCTAAGAAACGGAGGTCTGAAATCGTTGTAGGCAGGACATTGTGCCAGCAAATGATATAAATCTTCTACTTGATTAAGATTACATATTGAACAGACTTTACCTGCTACGAAGTCATATCTTGAGTCATTCAAGCATACTCTTCCTCTCTTGTAACCAGAAGCCTAAGCTGAGCCATTATTCTTGTAAAAGCCAAGGGAATTCTGACACTCAGATACGAGTTTTCTACAAAAGACAAAGGGAGGTAAGGATATACTTGTAAGCTCTCAGAGGATTCCAGTCTGGCTAGATCAGAGTTTATGATGTGATCTCTGTAAGTGTCAAGTATAAGATCTTTGTTCTGCTTTATAGAATTGGCATCTAATAAGGACCACATATTCCCCAACCCGCACTGGTCAAAAAAGTGTTTCAATTGCAGAAACCAATTATATTCTGGTTTTGCATCTTTCTTGGTAGATAAGCCAATCAATCTTTCAAGACACGTTTTAGGAAGTCTCCCCTCTGTCATTTCAAAGATTTTTTCCAGCCAAATCAAAGCCAGCTTCAAGATCTCATATGAAAGTTGTCTGGAGCCTGTCTCAATCCTGACCGCGTAATGAGGAGTGCAGGGAGGGAGAGCCAGTATCCTCTTATAAAAGTTCGTTTGGATTTTCTCTACTGACTCATGATACCACAAGCCCCAGACTGCAATAGCATAGAAAAGGACGCTGAGACACAGGCTGCGAAACAGCACCCTCTTAGTGTCCCAAGAGTCCGACTTCGATGAGTAGAGGATCCTGAGGACTGCCCCCATAGCTACATTTGAGGCACTTATCCTTTTTTCACTCGCTTTGGCAAATCGCCCCGAGCTAGAGAAAGTGGTACCAAGATAGTCATACGTCTGTACGATCTCCAGAAGTTCACCCTTATAACGGAAGTTATAATCTTGACTAATGTTGCCCTTATGAAAAATAAGAACCTTTGATTTACTTTCATTAATGGAAAGAAAATTTTCCTCGCAGTATTGAGTAATTATATTTATGTTTCTTTGAAGGTCAACTGAAGAAGCTGCTAGTACCACAATATCATCCGCGTAAGCCAAAAAAAATATTTCCGTATAATAATTAACCATAATCCCTCTGGCTCCATGGTTTATTAAGTATTCCTCAAGATCACTTAGGAATAACGCAAATAATATCGGACTCAAACTTTCACCTTGGAGGAGACCTAAGGTTGCCTCTACCGGAGTGGTGTTCCCTTCAGTTGAACGTACCGAAACAGTAGCTTTCTGATATAGGTTAGAAATAATTTTTAACATTTTAGTGCTGACGCCCTTCTTCAGGAGTTTTTTCCAAAGGTGATGATGGTTGATAGAGAGAAAGGCCCGTTTAAAGTCAACAAAGAATGAAAATAGTTTGCCCCCTGGTTCGGAGAGACGTATTTGGATAATAGAAGTTAGAGTGAAAATGTGGTCCAAGCAGCTTCTTCCACTCCTGAAACCAGCCTGGTTCTCCGGAAGAGCGTCTGTACACTCAGCCCACTTGGAAAGCCTTGACAACAAAACTTGTGTGAAAAGCTTAGTTATACAGTTAACTAGGGCAATCTCTCTATAATTTGATGGATCTGTTTTGGAGCCTTTTTTGTGTATCATACAAAGATGAATTTTTGCCCAATTAGATGGGACTTCTTCTTCCCTCTAGATCCTGCCAAACAAGCCCTGCAAGTATAGGAGCCATTTCTCAGGGAGATACTTATAAAATTCATTGCTTATGCCATCCCCCCCAGGAGCCTTATTTAATTTACATTTTTTTAGACTTTCTTAAATTTCACTTTGGGTAACATCCGAGTCCAAAAGAGGATGAGAGACTTCAAACCAGCAGATATCTAACGCAGTACGCGGTGGATACATTGCATTGGCAAATTCTTGCCACTCCGCTAAGCTAATATGTCCTAAAGTGGAGGCTCGAAATCTAAAATTGTTAACCGCCTTCCAGAATGTCACGGAATTGTTAGCAGAAGCCAGATCATTAAGGCGAGAACTCTCAAACTCCTTACGTTTCCTATCAATCACACAAACATAGTGACGTTTCGACCCCTTATAAACCCTATCGTCAGCGTCTGAGAACCCTGATTCTTTACACTTTTTTAAATCCCTCTTTAACTTTCGGGAAAGATAGGAACACTCATCATCGTACCAGGGTTTCTTTCTAAATTCTCCTATATATTGTTTTTTAGTCAAACCAACCTCTTTCGCAATCTGAGTAATTGTAGCCGTAAGTTTATCGTTTAACTCATCGATAGATGAGTTTTCCTGAAGGGTGACATTAGGAACGGATATCATGCCCTCGGTGTAGGCTAATGCTAGGTGAGGCTTCCATTTAATCGACTCATGTAATGGATTTACATTGAGGTTACAATTCGACTTCTCTTTACGATACAAGTATAATTTAGTAACGATCGGAAAATGATCAGATCGTGTTGCCATCGACAGTGTCTCGAAATCCTCTACAAATTCTAAAAAGTTAATGTTACAGGCAGCGAGATCAATTACACTATTACCCAATGGCTCCTCAGAGGAGAAACTCTCAGGGCTATTATTATTAACCCTATTTTTTATACTGTCCAAATTGTTGTTAACGTTTACTCTCCTTCTCTCAGGAGCCATGAAGGTAAATTGAGCAGGAGTGTCTCCTGGTAATCTCCCATTTAGTATCACCAAACTGTTACTTTCTAACGATTCTATTAATGCAGAGCCATGTCTATTAATTTTTTCATCTAAAGAAAGTCGTTTATGTGACGCCGATACACTCAGTGGCAAAATCTCGGAATTCAATTGATTTAGCATACCTATACGAGAATTGAAGTCCCCCCTACCAATATAGGCAAATGGGAATATTTTACTAGAAACTCGGAAAGAGTGGTATCAAGGATCTCAATAAGGTTATCTATATTCAAGGAGGGGGAAAGGTAAACATTGCCTAGAATAAATTCTAAATCCCCAAATTTACACTTTATGAAAATCCAAGACGCAGTCCTAATGATTATTTCGTACTTATAAATCTCGTTATTTATTATAATAGCAATGCCACCGCTAGGACGGCCTCTTGGATTATTACGAATAGCATTACTTACGATAATATCGTGGTTTGGCAGCCAACTAAGCCGTGAGGAGGGGGGTACAGACAACCACGTTTCGCATATACATATAATATCAAGCGGGAGGACATACTCCTCAATTTCTGACACATTAGCAAAGCCATGTACGTTCCAATGAATGAGACGAACCTGATCCTTACTCCTAGAGAATTTCTGCCCTACAGTCGACGAATTGATCTTCGAAGGCTGAGAAAGTTTCAAGGATGAGCTTCTGCATTGCTATTCTGTTTCATTATCATTTCTGCCATTGTTGCGTAATCTGGAGGATGCACTTCGACGAGGTGTTGAATTTAAATATTTATCCATCGAGGAGGCAGAATCGGAAGAAGCGCTACCCTTCCGCTTGGAGCTGGGCGGTCTGCCTCTGCTGTTCTTTTTAACAGTATTGGAGGCCTGCGAGAAGTTATCCACAGAGTTCCCTTTCGGAGTTGAATTCAAATCAGAACTGATTTCCTGTATTTCCCTTTGAGAGAGTGGCTTATTATCAATAAACAATTTATTTCCTTTGAGGTAAATGTTCACTTCCTTGGATTTGAGTTTGTTTCGTATTTCTATCAGTGATTTTCTTTCCTCTCTCTCGACCTTCGATCTGTCACTGCTGACTGCGAGTTGTTGTGTTTTCAGCTCAGCTGACTTATCAAAAATCAGCTGTTTCCACTTGTAGGCAGTTAGCTTTATCAATACAGGCCTGACGCCGGGCTTACTACCCAACCTGAAAACGGAGTCAAAAGCGTTTTCATCAATCGCGATATCAGCTTTAGAGAAGGCACTCAAAACAGATGCTTGCAGATCTCTGTTCATCGCCTCCTTATCAGGGAGGTTGAACAACACCACATTATTCCTCCTAGCCTGTGCCTGAAGCGAAATGACTGCCCCTTGCAAGTCCGAAACCGTTGACTCAAGTGCCAGGTTTTTATTCATCAGGTCATTATTTTTCTCTCTTATTATCTCGTTTTCTTCCTTTAAAGACTCCAGGTCTTTCTTCATTTGGTCCGTCGTTACCTTCAAAGCGCTAACATCCTCCTTAATAGAAGCAAGGCATGCAGTGTCCTCTTTGATAGAATTAAGTATTCCCTCCAATTTTTTCGAATCCATTTTAGATTTCTATTAGAACGGGCCTGAGCGGAGATTATAAAGGCCAATGGTCTTAGGATTGATCGTAGAACCACAAACTCGAAGGATACTCTTAGCGGAGATTATGAACAATATTAGGTGCAATATTCACAGAAGAAAAAAAAACACAAGAGAACTCAAAACATCTAAGTCACAGACACCGCACAACTCACAATACTCCCGAAATTCGTTAATGACCGCAAAATTCTTCGGATTTAAGAGGAGCTCGATCGACAGCAAACCTTACAGCACGGCGCCATATTTGCAGTCCCATCTGGAGAGTACCGGAGGAGGGAGTGAGAGAATAAATGGCGAGGGAGGTGGAAAGGGGGAGTGATGCGTCTCTTGATCTCGTAAGATAGTGTGATAGAAGTGATCTCGTAAGATAGAAAGGGATAGTAGGTTGAAAGAGTGATCTAGGGACTACAAGAGGAGGGAGTGAGAAGATTAATTCAAGGGAGGTGAAAAGAGGGATTGATATATCTGGTTTGTTGGTCGTGGGAGAGGGGAGAAGTTAGTCAGTGTGTCGGCTGGAATGGCTGGTATGCCAGCTGTCTCAGCGGAAACGGGCAGGCTGGTAAACCAGCTAACCCGCTAGCGGAGGAAAGAAGGGGGAGAAGTTAAATGACCGGAAAACAATGAATTGTGTTTGGATGAATTTTCTTTAGTGCTATTAGTTTCTTACCATTGTTGATTACAGAGAAGCGCCGAGAAGTAAAGCATTGGAGTTTTAGCTGCTTCTTCACAAGAGGGCTAAGGGGATGCGTCGTCAATTGCCCTCTGGCTGGCTTCCAGCTGGAGGACTCTTGAGGTCGAGAGGGAGAGAGAGAGTTCTGTTGGTCACGGCAGCGGCTTGCGGTGGAAACCTATTGCTGGCTTCCATGGTAGGGTTTAAGTGAGAGGGCTCTGGCTACCAGCTCCCAAACACTTCTGCCGTTCTGGGCCCGTGCGCGCCCTTTTAACGGGGAGGCTGCGTGGGCGTTGCGTGGGAGTCGAGCAGAGAGGGTAGAAAAACGTTTGGTGGGAGATGCGTGCGTCGAGTTTCGAGGGCGCTCTACTCGCGACTCTCGCCTCTACTCGCCCTGCCGCCTTGCTGACGTCACTTCATGGAGTACCTATTTCTCTCTCTCTTACTTGCGGGTCTCATTACTAGTTATTATAATTTAGAATGGTTGCCTACTGAATGAATAAACGTCATCTGCGAGAGTGTTTTAAATCTACCAATAAAAGAGTCTCGCTCTATGCGAGCCGCGTATAACACATTTCATTAACGTCACTTTCAAGGAATAAAATTTAATACTAAATTCAGTAAAACCGATATACATAACAATTTATACAATCTTTTACGTTTAAGCGTAATCCGCCATTTGAATGGAAAATTGATATAGTTTCTACCCGATGAATGTTTTTACATTTCCGGTCATTGCCCGATTTTCTCCTGACCAATTGTTCACAACACTTGATTAATTTAATCAATTAATTTTAATTAATTATAAATTTATCTAAGCTTAACTAATTAGGAATTAATTTACTTATATCGTTTTTCCAAAATTTTCGTTCCATGTCGAAAAATTCCCGAATCATCGAAATATCCCCTGTTCCAAGTAAGAATTATATTAATCATATTATATTACAAGTGGATTACTTCCGAATACATTTTATTATTCGAAATACAACGGACTGCCAGTTCAAATAACCGAGCGGTCAAGCGGATTATTATTAGGGTTGTTTTCCCCAGGTTTCGATTCTTTTAAATGTAGTTGAATTTCTACAAACTGTAATGGTAACATTTTCCAAAAAATTTTAATTCACTTAATTAAACCATCCTCAATTTCAAAATGTCTAATAGAATGTTCTGAGCAATTGTCCGGATGTGTGTATGTGTGTGTGTGGTTTTTCACAATAAAACTTTCTTTATTACCATAATTCAAAGTTGATGAAAGATTATAGAAGATTCCTTGGTTTGAGACGAATCGATTGAACTATGATATTAATAAATTTCATCAAAGAGTAGAGAAGTTATGGTAATTTACATATTTTTAAAACCGTTTTTTCATAGTAAAACTTTTTTTATTAGCATAATTCAAAGTTGATGCAAGAACAGAAAATATGTGTTGGTTCGAGACTAATCGATAGACCTATAACACTGATACATTTCATCACAGAGTAAGGAAGCTATGTTAATGCATAATATTTAAAAATAAGATTTTTGATAGTGAAACTTTTTTCCTCAACATTATTCAAAGTTGATGCAACAATATAAAAGATTCCTTGGCTTGAGACGACTAGATTGACCTATAATATTAATAAATTTTATTAAAGAGTAAGGAAGTTATGGTAACTTATATATTATTAAAATATATTTCTGTAGTAAAAATGTTCTTATTCTCATAATTCAAAGTTGATGCAAGAACAGAAAAGCTGTGTCGATTCGAGACGAATCGATTGACCTAGAATATTCATACATTTTATTGATGAGTAAGGAAGGTATGGCAATGCAGAACATTTGCAATTACGGTTTTTTGTAGTACAACTTTTTTCACTAACATAATTCAAAATTTACGAATGAATAGAAAAGACTTTTTGATCATAAATTTTGAATTAGAATAATTCTGAAAATTTTTGTAAAGAAACCATAAAGCTGGGAAAGGGATAGGGTGCGACAGAACTTTTCCCTTCTCTTTTCCAGCTTCCTCTATGAGGAGGCAAATACATTTGCTAACGGGAAGCAAAGTGCTCGTGAAATGAGCACCATATATTTATAAATACCAACAACGTGGAAGCAGTCGAGATCGAATTCACAGCTAGTTTTCATCCGACTGAAAAAAGAACGAATAGAAGATGGGGACCTGGACCTGGAACGAAGAGAAGACTCGGCAGGAGAAGATCTGACCGGAGAACCCGGATAATGTAATCTGACAGGAGAAGACCTCTCCGGAGCATCAGAAGATCTTTCAGGAGCATCAGAAGATCTGCCATGAGGAACAACAGGAAGAGGATCGCCATTTGGTAGACAATCAAACTGTAAGCTCAACTCTGCAAGAAGAAACAGGTATTCAATTTTCCTTATGTATTCTCTTCCGGAGAAAAAAGAGGCCACTTATAAAATACGTCACACTGTCAGGGGAGGGGGGGGGGGGGGTAGCAGGTTTCGGCAAGATTTGTGAAAGGCCGAGGGATTAACGCAGAATGTCACATCACACATGGAAAATATAAATGCAAATAACAGTTTTGCGAATTTCTTGATAATATGAAAACAAGTAACTTTATTTTACAATTAAAGCATCTAAATACAGACAGTCAACTAGTACAGTCAAATTAGCCGAAAAAACGCTATTTCCTTAAAAAAATTAGAGACATACATCAAGAACTTTTTCTGAAATGTTTGAATGGATGTCCTCTCGAAGTCCTGAATATGAATTTCTTAATTAACATTGTACGTGTTTCAGTGATGATAAAGAGTTGATGAATTTTAATTGTTGCAAGAAAAATTGTGATTGGGGATATGCTATCGGATTCTCAAATAGAAGAGTTTAAAGCATTAAGAAACATTTTTTTTCAGGGTCCAAAAATGACAGAGGGGTTGGGCAAATTGATTTTCAACAAGGTCGTTAAATTTTCAATCAGAAATAATTTTTAATGAAAATCAAGAATCTTCAACGAAAGCAATTAATTTCTAACCAAAGAGTTACACTTTTAACGAAGGAGATAAATTTTTAACTAAAAAAGATGAATTCTCAACAAACAATGTAATATGATTGAAAGTTCAACTAAAGAAGATTTCAATATTAAATAAAAAACATTCAAATTCCACCAAATAAGACAAATTTTCAAGAATAGTTGAGTTCTCAATTAAAAAATACTCTTCAATCAATGGAGAACACAAATTTAAAACAAACTCTTGAATTTTCAAGGAAAAATATGAATTTTCAACCCAGAAGATTAATTTTCGACCAAAAAGCACAAATATTCAATAAAACACAGGCAGTTATTATTAAGTACAATAAAAGAAAACAAACGAAAAGGGTACTTGGCCCAATATTTCATTTACACGTTACATTGACCAAGTTTCTTAAGTATTGACTTCATCTTTCACGGTTTTTTCTTCTTTTTCATTCACCTAAATAAAAATTCAATCCCTATAACAAACATTTTTCAGCAAAAATAAAATATATTTCACTTCGTTCACGAAAACTACCCTTTGTAGGTTAATTTATAAGGAGAATATTTTTTTTTTTTTTAATTCAGAAACTTAGGATAGAACCTAATAAAAACGACATCTTTCAGACTAATGATTTAAATTTTATTTAAATAAAAATACGAATCGATTACGTTTCGGAAACACAGCTGGCTTCCCTCATCAGATCTATATAAAAAACGTATTTAGATTATAATATGAAACAATATAATTTAATGACAAAATTTATCTAAATATAATAGGAGAATACCTCAAAACAGTTTTCAAAATTTCTTGCAAATATCTTTATGTGTGAGTTCCATAGAAATGTATAAACTTTATATGTAGTGCTAGAAAACATATAATAAAGGTTAGGTTCGAGATATGTGAATAGTATATTTAAACTGCAAACAGTAAATTTAATGGAAAAAGTAAGGAACTGACTTCATACCTGTAAAATGATTGGTATTTTTTTATTATTGAAATGAACTATTGTATAAAAAAGGTAAAAGAGACAAAAAAAATGTTTTGTGAACACGGAGCAGGTATGCCCCGTCTCCATCTTGGAAACTTTGTGAACACACACATTAAAAATTACAATGCAACACATCGGAAGGCGTACACATAGTAACCTTTATTGGTTAGGTTTTTCGATTTTAACGAAAACTTGTATTCAATTTATTTATATCTATGAACGATTGAAAGAAAATTTTAAACTTGGTTCGATTTAATATAGAAAATAATATAAAATAAGCCATATTCATATAAAAAAATACATTTCTTTGCTGTTCCATAATGGGGGCATACTTATGGAACACCGGAATAAGAGTAAAGAGATTGCTCTGAATTACTCAAATTATTTCGGATTAAAAGTGGATTACTTCTGATTGCAATTTGTTATTAGGATCACATCGCATTGCCAATTCGCATCAGCGAGCGGTGCAGCAGATTACCAGAGTAATTTCTCCTTTGAAATTTTTTCAATGCTTTTGAATTTTTACAAACTGTCAATAAACGTTCTTTTTTGTTGGAGTAAATTAAATTCAAATGTTTTTATTTGAAATAAATCAATAGATTTTAAATTTTAATTTGAAATTGTTTTATTCAGTTTACGAAAAATTCAATGTAAAAATTCTACAAGATTAGGATGCCGTTCTTTGAATATTATTGGTCCGCTAAAAGGCAAGAATTTTCTTAATAGTATTTTGCAGCCACCCTGATGTACGTTTAAAATTAAAATTTGAATCTTGTTTGAAGAGTGCCCAGAGGCAAACGTAATAATATATTAACTCGTATATTTGAAAACAAAATGAAATTAATGTTGTTGGCGAATGTCTTCAAGCATTATTATGTTAAAATTTTTTGAAAGTGGGCGATCTTTGCTCAAAGGAGATTCGTCAATTTCTCCTGTTGTCATCTCTTCAACTTTACCACTGTACATGTTTATTTTTGCACGTTTTTGTAAGCCATATTTTATTGTATACAATCCACGAAGATATGTATTATTTCCTTGCAATATTGCAAAAACGTCATCATTGGAGGTTGATAATACAGTCAGTCTTCCGGTTGGCATGGGCACAAGGACCTGATGTTTTCCTCTAATTTGAATTGGTGCATCGCGAGGAAAAGTGTATCTTTGAATTTGAAATCGCCGGTTCGGATTTGTGTGCGGAATAAGCCGAACAGATCTTAGTTCTTCAATGTCAAGATGACCTAGACTGACAGAAGGACGAATAGCAGGTGGAGACCTGGACCTGGAACGATGAGAAGACTCGGCAGGAGAAGACCTAACTGGAGAACTGGGAGAATGAGGTTCTGGTATGGCAAGAGAAAGAGACAAATCAAGAGAATGAGAAGGTCCACCACGAAACACCCGAGGAGCAGAGACGCCATTAGGTGCATCCTCGAACTGTAAACTGAACTCTGCAACAATAAACAGAGGTTCAATTTTCCTGGTGTATCCTCTCTTCCTGAAAGCAAAGAGGTCGTGCCAAAATTACGTCACACTGCCAGGGGTGGGAGGAATTAACAGGTTTTGGGACGAGGTTTGACTTGAGGCCAAGTGATGAGTCGGTCACGTGACCAGATTCCAACCTTTAGCGGCACTTTTTTTATTTCCTGAATTATGTTCACACGAAGCACTACATCGAGTTGAAAATTTCGGATACTAAATAAGAAGCACTAAGAAAGGTGGGTCTGGTCCTATATTTTAATAATTATGAAAGCATTTTTTTTTAAATGATTTTTTATCGCTTTTTCATGATTATTAAAATATAGGAACAGACCCCCCTTCCTTAGTGCTTCTCAAATAGGATAGTTTAAAGTATCAAGAAACATTTTGTTTTGTTTCAGAGTCCAAAAATGACAGAAGGGTGGGAAAACATAACCAAAATCAATTTGTCTCTAGAATTCATTTCAAACTTCACCAAACTTTCGAGTAAATAATACATTTTTCACTTAGAAAGATTCACCGAGATTTGTGATTCTATAACCGATTTTAAGGGAATCAATAACATTGCATAATTTAAAGTTTTCTTTACTTTACATTTGCAAACTATACTTAACTTATATGAAATTTTATCCAGTTAGTTCTCAATGTATGACAGAATAGTTTTTAGTTCTTTGCACCACTTGCATTAATGTTTACTTTTGTGAATCTTTACTGTACATTCGGAAACTTTCATCTAGTTTATTAAAGTTTACCGAACTGCCATGTATTATTTAACATGTTGCACGTCACAAATTATTACAATGATGTCAAAAATTCGCCTTTTGGTTCATATATCCCATTTATTGTACTCAAAAGTTTGGTAAAGTTTCCTGATCAAATTTTCTCCGTATAAAATTATTAATATATTATATTAGTATATTCACCAATAAAATTGAGGAAATCTGCCAAAGACAAGACAAGAGTAGAAATAATCCTCATATTTTCCATTCAGAGGGAAAGCTAGTTAATGTATTGAAGAAGAATATGAATAAGACTGTAAATAATGGCTATTCTTGTTCTTTATCAGATTGTGAAGTATAACAAACAGTGATTATATCACAGATAAAAGGCGTCGACCTTCTTTTGCTCAGATATTTACATTTCATTAAAGTCATTTTCAAGGAATGATATTCATTACTGAATTCATTAAAACCGATATACATAACAATTTATCTAAGCTTTCTAAATTAGGCGCAATTCGTCATTTGAATGAAAAATTGATACAGTGTCTACCCGATGAACGTTTTTAAATTTCCGGTCATTGCCCGGTTTTCTCCTGATCAATTCTTCACGAAATTTATTTAATTTAATCAATTAATTTTGATTAATTTTATATTTATCTAAGTTCAACTAATTGAATTAATTTAGTTAAATGTTTTTTTCCAAAATTTTCGTTCCATGTAGAAAAATTCCGTTTTCCAAGTTAACTTATTTCTTCACGAAAATCTCCTGTCCCAAGTAAGAGTTATATGTATTATATTAATCATATTATATTACGAGTGTATTACTTCTGATTACATTTTATTATTAGAATTACACCGGACTGTCAGTTCGGATAACCGAGCGGTCAAGCGAATTATTATTAGAGTTGTTTTACCCTGGTTTGAATTATTTTGAATGTACTTGAATTTTTACAAATTTTTGCCTATAAAAGTACTTTCCTTTTGTTGCAAATTGATTTTTTACTGACAATTTTCCTTTTGCTTCCTCATAGAGGAAGCCCTGTAATGATAACATTTCCAGAAAGATTTAATTCATTTAATTAAAGCTTCCTCAATTTTAAAATGTCTAATACTATGTTCTAAGAAATTGTCCGGATGTGCGTGTGGATGTAAGTTTAAAATTAAAATTTGAATCTTGTTTGAAAAGTGCCCATAGGCAAACTTAATGATATATTCACTTTTACGTTTAAACCCAAAATTAAATTAATGTTGTTGGCGAATGTCTTCAAGCATTATTATGTTAAAATTTTTTGAAAGTGAGCGATTTTTGCTCAAAGGTGATTCGTCAATTTCTCTTGTTGTCATCTCTTCAACTTTACCGCTGTACATGTTTATTTTTGCACGTTTTTGTAAGTCATATGTTATTGCATACAGTCCGCGAAGATATGTATTATTTCCCTCAAATATTGCAAAAACGTCACCATTGGACGTTGATAATACAGATTGTTCTCCTGTTGGGATAGGCATAAGGGCCTGATGTTTTCCTCTAACGTGAATTGGTGCATTGCGAGGAAAAGTGTATCTTCCAATTTGAAATCTCCGATTCGGATTCGTGTGCGGAATAAGCCGAACAGATCTTAGTTCTTCAATGTCAAGATGACCTAGACTGACAGAAGGACGAATAGCAGGTGGAAACCTGGACCTGGAACGATGAGAAGACTCGGCAGGAGAAGACCTAACTGGAGAACTGGGAGAATGAGGTTCTGGTATGGCAAGAGAAAGAGACAAATCAAGAGAATGAGAAGGTCCACCACGAAACACTCGCGGAGCAGAGACGCCATTAGGTGAATTCTCGAACATATTTTCTGATCAGAGAAAAACTAATTAATGTATTGAAGAATATAATTAAAACGGTAACTAATGAATATTCTTTATCTTTATTAAATTAAATAGTATATCAGATAGTCTTTATCTTATGAATGATAAGCGGTAATCTTCTTCTGCTCAGATGTTTACATTTCATTAGAGTGAGTTTCAAGGAATAAAATGTAATAAATAAATTAATTACTTTTTTACTGAAGATATAACTTTTTCATGTTTGGTTGAAAATTGATCTTTTTCAGTTGATGATCATCAATACATGAATTAATTCATGTATTTTGTTGAAGAAAACTTGTTTTGTTGTTGTAATATCGCCTATTATATTTTTCTCTAAAAGTTACCTTTTTGTTGAAAACTCAATGGTTTTAATTTGAAATAAATAAATACATTTGAAATTGTAATTTGAACGACGATTTCAAAATGCAATGTTTTTGTAATGAAGTTTTGCAGCTACCCTGATATACTTTGAAAATTAAAATTTGAATCTTGTCTGAAAAGTGTCCAGAGGGTAACGTAATAATATATTAACTCGTATATTTGAAAACAAAATCAAATTAATGTTGTTGGCGAATGTCTGCCAGCATTACTGTGTTAAAATTTTTTGAAAGTGAGCGATCTTTGCTCAAAGGAGATTCCTCGATTTCTTCTGTGGTCATCTCTTCAATTTCGCCGCTGTACATGTTTATTTTTACACGTTTTTGTACGCTATGTCTTATTTTATACAATCCACGAAGATATGTATTATTTCCTTCCAATATTGCAAAAACGTCACCATTGGACGTTGATAATACAGTCAGTCTTCCGGTTGGCATGGGCACAAGGGCCTGATGTTTTCCTCTAACCTGAATTGGTGCATTGCGAGGAAAAGTGTATCTTCGAATTTGAAATTGCCGGTTTGGATTCGCGTGCGGAATGAGCCGAACAGTTTTAAGTTGTTCACTGTGAAGTCGACCTAGGTAGAAAAAGGGACGAGTGGCAACAGGAGACCTTGACCGGACACGAAGAGAAGTCTCGACCGGAGGAAAAGACTTGACCAGAGAACCCGGAGGATGAGGTCTGGCAGAAGAAAAACTTTCAGGAACATCATAAGATCTTTCAGGAGCATCAGAAGATCTGCGACGAGGTACACCAGAAATAGGAGCGCCATTAGGTAAACAATCAAACTGTAAGCTGAACTCTGCAACAAGAAAAAGAGGTTCAATTTTCCTTGTGTATCCTCTCTTCCGGAGAGCAAAGAGGTCGTGCCAAAATTACATCACACTGCCAGGGTGGAAGGGAGTAAGAGGTTTTGGGACGAGTTGTGACGCAGAGGCGGAGGAATTAACGCAGGATGTGACGAAAGTGTTAGAGAAATGTGAGAAACATCCTATATAGGTTTTGGAGGTCGCCGAGTCCGAATCTGGGGTTCGCTTAACCCTGTGACGTTACCCAGAGGTCACTTCACGGTAACGTCAAGGTCAGACTGAGACAAACTGGTTAGGAAGATAAATGATGATGAAATGAACCCTGGGTGACCTCACAGGGTTGAGCAAACGCCAGATTCGGACTCAGCGACTCCAAAGCGCCATATAGGATTTTTCTCACATTTTACTGACAGTTTCATCTCAGTATGACCTTGAAATGATATCTTGAAGTGACCTCATTCCCTGATGAAAATTCAAAATAAAGTTTGAAAGAAAATAGCAGCTAGGATATAATCCTTAATATGAAATCTCTAAACGATATTGTCGTTTTCGATTCTGACGATTTTCGAGAGTAACGCTGGTAACGTTTTCTTGCTGTAGGCCGCTCATATTCAACAGTAGTGTGTGTCTGTGTATGGTACTGCATTTGAAATTAGTGATGCTAATTTAGTCGCCTTTATGTGCGCATGTTAGGATTGTAGTATAGTTTATTGGCTGCAGTACGCACCTGTATTTTAATGCTTAATGCGGACGCGAACTAGAACCAATAAGCGCCATTCAGTCGAAGCATGCGCATGTCAAGGTGGTGGTTTCGGGATCACTCTGGGAAATAGTAATCGAATCGAATCGTAGTTCGAGTTCGATAATACGAGACGTGTTTTTTCGTATTTGGTAATGCGCTGCTCAGTGTCGCCAACCGTTGCACGGTAAAGTCTGAACAGGAGAAATACGTGAAATATATTCTAAGGTGAGTAATGAACCATAACCTCAATTGTGATAGAAGTCTGTTTTTAAACTTTTTACGCAAACAAGAACTTTTCAAATTAATCATTTTGATGCTCGGTAGGGGAGCGGCGGCGAATGCGGCGCATATAAAGGAAAATGCACGATTAAAATTAAAATATAAAGTAAAATATTGTAATAAAATATATTTTGTTCAGGCTAATATCTTACCAATGCGCTATATGCATGAAGATAATTCAATTGAAGTTCATTAAAACAGCAAATTAATGTGTTTTCCAAAAGGGTTTGAAATATTTTAGGATATTTCAATAGTTTTCAAGGAATTTTTAACTGATTTTAGTAATTTAATTGATTCAAAAGGATTGTTGGAGGATTTCTTCAAGATTGTGAATATTTTAAGGTATTTCAAAAGAACCCAAGATATTTTCAAAAGGTTTGAACAATTTCAAGGGATTTCAAAAAGTTTTAAAGGATTTGAAAACTTTCAGAGGATTTGCAATATTCTAGAGTAACTCAATAGATTCCAAATCAGTTTCGAGAGCTTTAAAAAGTTTTAAGTGATTTTCGAAGTTTTAAATGGTTTGAAATATTTTGGGGAATTTCTAATGACTCAGTTTTCTAATTCTCAGTTTTTAATTTTTCTAAGCGATGACGCTGTTTTGCTACTATTTTGAAAAAAATATACTAAAGACACAATTTTCAAATCAGAAACACAAATTCATCAACCCAGATGGATTTTCTAACAATAAAAAAAATGTCATGAAAAATGTTTAATTCCAAGCCAAAAACATAAACTTTCAACAAAACTGTTGAAGGTTCGACAAAATATTTAAATTTTTTCTCAAAAAGATAAATTTTCAAACAAGAAGATTGATTTTCTATCAGAGAGGAAGAATTTTGAATAAAATATGTACATAAATTTTAAACCAAATATTTGAATTTTCATATAGAAAAATTAATTTTCTATCAAAAAAGAAGAATTTTTGACAAATGACATAAATCTCCATCTGAGTACTTTGGACAATGGATGTGATGTTAGTTCTTTGATTTGGTTAATTTTTAGTTTGTATTTTTTTTGCTTCGAGTTTTTTTGCGTGAATATTTGAATTTCGAACCAGAAAGATCAATTTTTAACCACAAATGGAACAGTTCAATTTTACACATTAATATTTTTACACCTGGAAGATATTATCTACATTTTAAAACGAGAATTAAACAATGATAACGAGGAAGAATGTAATAAGAAATTAAAGTATCAGATGGAAACAATGCTTCATAAAAATAGATATAAAAAGTGACGTAAGTCCCGCGACGTAAACCAAATACTTTGTGCAATGTTTTTGTATTATTACTTATCTAACATATGTGGATTTAAAAAATAAAATTTATACTTTATACTTTCAACCATTTTATGACAAATATTTTACATACATTTTTTTGTATAGAAAGAATCCATGTAAAATTATACATGTTCTACAATTACAGTCGCAAAATATATCAGGGAGAAAATTTTTTTAATGATAATTATGCGAAACGTTACGAAAAATTATTCTAAAGAAAAATTGAAAACAGCTTTTCGCAATAGGAAAAAGAAAATATATTTTTGAAAAGCTTTTGTTTCATTTAGCTTTTAATAAGAAAGATACTGTACATTTTATAAAGGCCTGGAAAGTTCTTTCGACAGGATAATTTTCTTCTTATAATAGAAGAATTTTATCATTTTTACGTGAACAACAGATACATCTCTCAATGCATAATAAAAACAACTTAAAAATTGATTATCATATCTCTTAAAAATTGGAAGATTGGTAGTTACTGCCATTATCCTATGTATCATTTTTTTTCACTTTGTAAAACTTATATAATAATGAAAATTAATATCATTCGCAGTATTTATCAATTTGAAATTTATATGCTCATATACATGTTATAACGAATTATTCACAAATAATTTTAGAAATAACATTTTTTTTAATTTATAAAATAAAAAATGTATTACGGCGGTATAATTTACAAATAAGTTAAGTGTTAGACAAATTTAAGAGCCAGTTATAATAAATTAAATTATAATTATATTCACAATTCTTTCAAGATGATAACGATGGCAGAATTTACCAAAAAATAAATTGTGAGACACCTGTTACTCCTTCAGCTTTAACAAAGAACAAAAATGAAAAGGAGCTCCTTACTGGAGGCTACGTACATCATCCTGTGGCGAGTTTCGTACCTTCTAATCATTATTTTGTACAAATATTTTCAACATTAATGAAATAGGAATAGTATAGGAAAAATAAGTATCTGGTTTATTCTTTTTCATAAAAAAATTAGTAGGTGCGCGCAAGACTACTATTGTAAAATAAATCTCACAAATTCTGATTTGCGTGAAGCTCAAAAAATGTACAAAAAATTTAAGATATATTATATTATTATATTCACCAATAGAATCGAGGACAACTGCCAAGGATATGATGAGAGTAGAAAAAATCCACATATTTTCTGATCAGAGGAAAACTAATTAATGTGTTGATGAAGAATATCATTGAAACGGTAACTAACGAATATCCATGATCCTTATTAATTAAATAGTGTATCAGATAGCCTTTATCTTATGGATAATAAGCGGTAATCTTCTTCTGCTCAGATGTTTACATTTCATTAGAGTGAGTTTCAAGGAATAATATGTACTCTATAAATTAATTATTTTTTTACTTCAAATATAACTTTTTCATGTTTGGCAGAAAATTTATCTTTTTCAGTTAAAGATTCATGTACTTTGTTGAAAAAAAACTTGTTTTGTTCTAATATCGCTCTCTGCACCAGTAGTTTTAGGGATAGTATGAAGAAGTGGAGGGTTTCAGACGAACTCTCTCTCTCTCTCTCAGATCACTCACAGATAGAGTTCGTGTTGGAATCTGTTGTACCCACTGGCCCTAAATGGGTCAGAAATCCAAGAAGAACGGACTGGGATCAATTTTCCACGGAACTAAGATGTGCACTTTCAGAGGTTCCCAGGTCAATTCGAGACGTGGACACCCTGGAGATGGCAGTCAAAACTTTCACGGAAGCCATCAAAGCTACTTATGAAAGTAATTGTCGACCTACAATAGTCCGAAAGGCTGAGGAGACATACTGGTGGAATGGGAAACTCAAAGAGCTTCGCAGGGTAACCAGAGAGAGGTTCAGACGTGCCAGTAGTGGCAAAACGAAGGAACTATGGACGTCATTCAGAACGATGAGGGACGAATACAGAGGTGCAATACGTAAGGCAAAGCAGGAGAGCTGGACCAACTTTTGCACAGACATCGAGAAGGGATCTGAGGCGGTTAGACTGGACAGGCTGCTTTCTCGAAATCCGGACGCTATTCTCGGCACTCTGAAATTTCCCGGAGGGGGATACTCAGAGTCGGACGGGGATAACTTGGCTCATCTGATCAGGGCACATTTTCCAAGCTTTTCAAGGTCTGGATAAGGGGCTCAGAGGGACTCAGAGGCAAGCAAAGTCACCTGTGGCCCAACTGGGCCCCAAACGACGGCTGGCCAACGAGTTTGTCACCCCTGCCAGGGTCAGGTGGGCCCTGAAATCCTTCAGTCCTTACAAGTCTCCTGGCCCGGATGGCATATATCCAGCCCTCTTACAGAGGGCTGGAGAGATCATCATAGGGCCGCTAGTGAGACTTGCTAGGGCTAGTTTCACGTTGGGATATGTCCCGACGGCATGGAGAGGTACGAGAGTATCATTCCGAAGGCAGGTAGGATCGGTAATACTTCACCCAAGGATTTCCGGCCCATCAGCCTATCTTCTTTCCTATTAAAAACAGTGGAAAGACTTGTGGATAGGTATATCCGCGATAAGGTCTTGTCAAGCAGACCGCTCCACAAGGACCAACATGCCTAAAGGGCTGGTCACTCGATGGAGACGGCCCTAATCGGAACAGTGAACCTAATTGAAGGTCAACTAAAGGAGAAAGGCCTTGCGATTGGAACTTTTATGGGCATCGAAGGATCCTTCAATAAGACCTCTGGAGAGGTGATCAGGGCAGCCATGATTACACATGGTGTGCCTACTGCAGTCGTGGAATGGGCTTGCCACATGTTGGCCAACAGGAATCTAACCACGACTAAGGGTGATGTCACTCTAAGTGGAACCACTGACTCGGGATGTCCGCAGGGGGGAGTTTTATCGCCCTTGTTGTGGTGCCTGTTATTGGATGAATTACTTCATCTACTCTCGAGTCACGGCCTTCACATGATAAGCTATGCGGACGATATATTTGTTATCATGCGCGGTCGGCATCTGGATGTGCTCTTCGGAGTAATGCAGCAAGCACTGATGATAGTAGATTCATGGTGCAAGAATACTGGATTTTTGGATAATCTGAGTAAGACAGATGCGGTTGTTTTCACCAGAAGGTACAAGTGGGGGACTACGAGTACATTGAAACTTGGAGGACAACAACTGGAAATCAAAGAACGGGCTAAATATCTAGGAGTAATTTTGATAAGAAGCTATCATGGAATGAGCACCTGGAAAACAAGTGCAAGAAGCTAGTAGCGACCCTATGGCTCTGTAGGAAAGCCATAAAGAAAATCTGGGGCTTGAAAAATCGAATTTCCACGATTTCTAAACATTGAATAGATTTAAAAGATTTCTGATTTGGAACAGGGAATGTTGGAAATAAAATTATAATTCTCTATTTGAACTGAGAATTTTATAAAAATTAATTATTATGATGTTACTGGTTTTTTGTATACTTGGTCTGAAATCAATATTTTTTTGAAAATTGGTTATTGATTTTACAGATTCGAAAAAAATCTCTAGCTCGAAACTCATGAAATGAATAATCAATATTCAAAAAATATTGATTTGAGACCAAGTGAACAAAAAAACATTAAGATCATAATAATTAATATTTGGCTGGTCAAAAACCATAGCATCAATCAATAATAATTTTATAAAAACTTGTTTCTTCTTAATCATAATTAAAATTATAATTCTGTAATTATCAAGAATTTATTATTGTTTATAATATTATTTTCTGAAATTAAACTACAAAATTGCAGTTTTCTTACATTCTACAACGTTTATTCGACCTTATAGTTGCGGGTTTTTCTCAATTTTTCAACATTTTGTCGGCTTTTTATTTATAAAAAAATAATAATCTCTCTTAGCTACGAAACGTTTAATTGTTGAAAATTAAACTATTTTGTTAAATAATTAACTATTTTACTGAATAATTAATTCTTTTTTTGAAAATTTAACTATTATTTTGTTCAAAAATTCTTTTTTTGTTGCTGAAATGTCAACTAGTAGATTTCTTTTTTTGATTAGCGTTTAATCTTTTTTTATTAAAAGTTCAAACACTGTTCAGACGAAAAATAATTTTCTTGTCGTTTAAAATAAAACTATTTGGAGAAAAATTCATATTTTTGGTTGAAAATTTGTGGTTTTTTTTGTTGAAAATTAATTTTATCAACTCAAAATTTAACTATGGCATTTCTGGTTCAAAATTGATCTTTTTTAGTGGAAAAATCATATATTTTGTTAAAAATCCGTCTGTTTTGGTAAAAATTAATTTTTTTCTGTTGAAATTTAATTACTTTCATTGAAAATTAAACTACTTGGGTAGAAAATTCATTTTTTCGGGCTGGAAAATTTATTTCTTTGGTTAAAAACTGAACTATTTTGTTTGTATTTTGATAAAAAAATTTTTATTTGGTGGAAAATATTAATTTGGGGGGGGGGGGGGGGAAATAAAATTTTT
>CAKNXH010085623.1:37755-48071 GCA_932178445.1 Andricus quercusramuli | reverse complement strand
GGGCGATCTTTGCTTAAAGGAGAATCCTCGATTTCTTCTGTGGTCATCTCTTCAACTTCACCGCAGAACTTGTTTATTTTGAAACGTTTTTGTACGCCATGTTTTATTGTATACAATCCACGAAGAAATGTATTATTCCCCTCCAATATTGCAAAAACGTCACCATTGGACGTTGATAATACAGTCAGTCTTCCGGTTGGCATGGGCACAAGGGCCTGATGTTTTCCTCTAACCTGAATTGGTGCATAGCAAGGAAAAGTATATCTTCGAATTTGAAATTTCCGGTTCGGATTGGTGTACGGAATAAGCCGAACAGTTCTTAGTTCTTCAATGTCAAGATGAGCTAGACTGACAGAAGGACGAATAGCAGGTGGAGACCTGGACCTGGCACGATGAGAAGACTCGGCAGGAGAAGACCTGACCGGAAAACGCGGAGAATGTGGTATGGCAGGAGAAGACCTGATCGGCAAACGCGGAGAATGTGGTATGGCAGGAGAAGACCTGACCGGAGCATCAGAAGTTCTTTCAGGAGCATCAGAAGATCTGCCACGAGGAACAACAGGTATAGGATCACCATTTGGTAAACAATCAAACTGTAAGCTCAACTCTGCAAAAAGAAACAGAGGTTCAATATTCCTCGTGTATCCTCTCTTCCGGAGAGCAAAGAGGTAGTACCAAAATTACGTCACACTGCCAGGGGTGGGTGGAAGTAACAGGTTTTGGGACGAATTTTGACTTGCGGCCAAGTGATGAGTGGATCACATGACCATATTCCAACCTTAGCGGCACTTTTTTTATTTCCTGAATTATGTTCACACGAAGCGCCACATCGAGTTGAAAATTTCGGATACTAAATAAGAAGCACTAAGAAAGGTGGGTCTGGTCCTATATTTTAATAATTATGGGACAAGTTTTTTTTGTGAATGATTCTTTATTGCTTTTTTTATGGTTATTAAAATATTGGACCAGACCCACCTTTCTTAGTGCTTCTAAAATTGGATAGTTTAAAGCATTAGGAAACTTTTTTTTTTCAGAGTCCAAGAATGACCGAGGGGTGGGAAAAACTTTATTTCAACATTCAAATTTTTTTTAAATGTATCCGTTGAGTTTGATTTCGCTGATATATCTAACAGATTGTGCATTTTCAGAAAAAAGTATTTTGAAGATTTCAACAAAACTTTCTCATTCCTAAATACAAATCGTTATAAACAATAATTTCTCACAACTGCCAGAAAAGTTTCAAAAAATTGTGAATAACTATTCAGGAATGTGGAATTTAAATGTTTTTTTTCCCCACATGAAATATATTTATTGGAGAAAAATATTATTTAAACAAATTTTATAGATAATTCCACAGAAATTCCCTGGTAGCTGTGAGTTTGGAAAAAATGTTGGTTAGACGATTTGTTATAAACAATGTGAAAGATTTTGTTGACATCTTTAACATACTTTTTCCTGAAGGTGCACAATCTGTCATATATTTAATCGAAATTGAATTTAACAGTTTGTTTTAACAAAATATAAAGACTAAACAAAATGTTACCACACTTTTGTCGTTTTTGCATTCCGAAATAAAACAAAATGTTCCTTAATAATAATTAGGAATTATTATTTTGAAGATTTTCAAGAAGATTTAGAACTTGTTAACCATTTCAGGTTATGTTGGTGATTTATATTACAAATCAGCCTTTTTAACAACAAGTCTGTATTTTTTGTAGAAAATCATTAAATTTCAAAGAAGATTGAAACTATTGGTCAATTGTAGGTTTTGAGCTAGTGATTTCACCGGATATTGGTTTCAAAGAAGATTTACAATTTTAGAACAATTTAAAGTGATTTCAAACCTTTTCAACAGAAATCGGTTATTTGAAACAAAACCAATTCAATTTCAAAGAATATGAGTTACAATTAGGGACAATGTTTTGAAAAAAATTGGTAATTTTCAGTAATAAAATCATAAGATTCTTCAGATTTCTATTATTCTTTAGATTTATACCAGAGATCGGTTATTTCAAATTAAAATCATTTTATTTAAAACATTGTTGATAAATAATTATTCATGCATTCTTTACAGATTTTTTAACTGTAGATTTGACGAAAACCTTTGTCACACTGTGCGTTGAAAAAATATTTGTAAAAATATCAAAAAAGTTTTAGCTAAACAATTCTGAGAATGAAATTATATAGCGACGTGAATTTGACGAGAAAATCTTATTCAGTTTTTTGAATTAAAAATTTCTGCTCAAGAAGTTGTTTAAGATTATTTTTTTTTAAAATTGAATTTTCTGTTATCACTACAAAATTTTGCTCAATAATTCATTTTAAACTTTACCAAACTTTCAAGCAAACAATACATTTTGTACTTAGAAAGATTCACCGAGATTTGTCATTCTATAACCGACTTTAACGGAATCATTAACATTGCATAATTTAGAGTTTGCTTGACTTTACATTTGCAAACTATACTTAACTTATATGAAATTTTATCCAGTTTGTCATCAATGTATGACAGAATAGTTTTTAATTTATTACACCACTTGCAGTAATGTTTACTTTTGTGAATCTTTACTGTACATTAGGAAACTTTCACCTGGTTTCTTAAAGTTTACCGAACTGCCATGTATTATTTAACCTTTTGCACGTCAGAAATTATTTCAATAATGTCAAACATTCACCTTTCGGTTCATATATCCCAATTGTTATACTTATAAGTTTGTTACAGTTTCCTGACCAAATTTTCTCCGTATAAAATTATAGATATATTATATTATTATATTCACCAATAGAATTGAGGATAACTGCCAAAGATAAGACAAGAGTAGAAATAATCCTCATATTTTCCAATCAAAGGCACAGCTAATTAAATGAAGAATTTGATTAACACTGGAACTAATGGAGATTCTTGTTCTTGATCAGATTATTAAGTACATAAGATAGTGATTATTTCATAGATAAAAGGCGTCAACCTTATTCTGCTCAGATATTTACATTTGATATGCTCCTTAATTTTGGGTGACATTTGTTGGAAGTAGTAAGAAGGAAGTGAGAAGAAGTTATCTCATGAGATAATAAGAGACCGGAGAGGTAGGGGAACCATAGGAGAGAGTGAGAGGGAAGGTTGCCATCTTAGTAATGAAGGGATGTATGGTGGATAGACTTCAAGGGAGGTGAAAGGTGGGTGTGATCATAGAATAGAAAGAGATAGCGGCTAGAAGAGTGCTCTGGAGAGTACCAGAGGAGGGAGTGAGAGGATAAATGACCAGGGAGGTGGAAAGGGGGAGTGATGTGTCTATTTCGTAAGATAGAAAGAGGTAGTAGGTTGAAAGAGTGATCTAGAGGCTACAAGAGAAAGGAGTGAGAAGATTAATTCAAGGGAGGTAAAAAAAGGGATTGATATATCTGGTTTGTTGATCGTGGGAGAGGGGAGAAGTTAGTCAGTGTGTCGGCTGGAATGCCAGCTGTCTCAGTGGAAACGGGCAGGCTGGTATACCAGCTAACCCGCTAGCGGAGGAAAGAAGGGGGAGAAGTTAAATGACCGGAAAACAATGAATTGTGTTTGGATGAATTTTTTTTAGTGCTATTAGTTTCTTACCATTGTTGATTACAGAGAAGCGCCGAGAAGTAAAGCATTGGAGTTTTAGCTGCTTCCTCACAAGAGGGCGAAGGGGATGCGTCGTCAATTGCCCTCTGGCTGGCTCCTAGCTGGAGGACTCTTGCGGTCGAGAGGGAGTTCTGTTGGTCACGGCAATGGCTTGCGGTGGAAACCTATGGCTGGCTTCCAGCTGTAGGGTTTAAGTGAGAATGCTCTGGCTACCAGCTCCCAAGCCATCATCCAACCCACTCATGGTCTACCCACGCGCAAGTAAAAAAAATTGCAGCCAATCAGCAAGGCTACCAGCTACGCTGCCATATTGAATAAATGTACAGCTGGCGGCTGTGATGAGTGATAACAACATGGCCGCGGAGTTTGTATGCGCGATTTGAACGAAAATTTGACGTTCTTTGGCTAGACCATGAGTAGGTTGGATCATGTCCCAAAAACTTCTGTCGTTCTGGGCCCGTGCGCGCCCTTTTAACGGGGAAGCTGCGTGGGCGTTGCGTCGGAGTCGAGCGGAGAGGGTAGAAAAACGTTTGGTGGGAGATGCGTGCGTCGAGTTTCAAGGGCGCTCTACTCGCGACTGTCGGTCGCCTCTACTCGCCCTGCCGCCTTGCTGACGTCACTTCATGGAGTACCTATTTCTCTCTCTCTTACTTGCGGGTTTAATTACTAGTTATTATAATTTAGAATGGTTGCCTACTCAATGAATGAACGTCGTCTGCGAGAGTGTTTTAATTCTACCAATAAAAGAGTCTCGCTCTATGCGAGCCGCGTATAACACATTTCATTAACGTGACTTTCAAGGAATAAAATTTAATACTAAAATCAGTAAAACCGATATATATAACAATTTATACAATCTTTTACGTTTAAGCGTAATCCGTCATTTGAATGGAAAATTGACATAGTGCCTACCCGATGAATGTTTTTACATTTCCGGTCATTGCCAGATTTTCTCGTAACCAATTGTTCACAACACTTAATTAATTTAATCAAATAATTTTAATTAATTATGAATTTATCTAAGCTTTTTGATCATAAATGTTGAATTAGAATAATTCTGAAAATTTTTGTAAAGAAACCATGAAGCTGGGAAAGGAATAGGGTGCGACAGAACTTTTCCCTTCCCTTTTCCAGCTCGAAAAATTATTATTTTGAATACAAAATTAGGTTTTGATTTGTCTTTGTATTTAAAAAATTGTTGTATTTTTTGTAAATTTCAATTTTTAAATTGATCAAAATAAAGACTTTGCTTTGTCTATTATTGAAAAAAAAACTAATGCTTCCTCTATCAGGAGGTAAATACATTTGCTAACGGGAAGCCAAGTGCTCGTGAAATGAGCAACATACCTTTATAAATACAAACAAAGTGGAAGCAGCCGAGATCGAATTCACAGCTAGTTTTCATCCTTGGTTGAAAATGTATATTTTTTAGTTAAAAATTCGTGTATTTTGTTGAAAATTCGTCTTTCTCGTTGACAACTCATCTTTGTAGGTTGAAAATTTAACTACTTTTGTTTGAAATAACTCAATAAATTTCAAATTTATTTTGAAACAGTTTTACTCAGTTCACAAAAGATTCCATGTTAAAAAAGTTAAAAGATTAATATATACTGTTGTTCGAATATTAATGGTCAGGAAACAGGCAAGAAATTTTTTTAATGAAGTATTGCAGCCAACAAGATGTACGTTTGAAATACGAAATTTTAATTTTGTTTGAAAAGTGGCCACAGGCCATCGCAATTATATATTTAGTTTTACATATAAAAAATTAAATTACTGTTGTTGGCTAAAGTCGTCTACCACTATTGTTTTAAAATTCTGTGAAATTGGGCTATTTTTGCTTAAGGGAGATTCGGTTATTTCTTCCCTATTCATCTCATTAACCTTACCACTGTACATGTTTATTTTTGCGCGTTTTTGTGAGCCATGTAAGTCCATTGTATACAGTCCACGAAGACGTGTATTATTGCTCTCCATTATTGCAAAGACGTCACCATCGGACGTTGATAATACAGTTTGTCCACCGGTAGGCACGGGCGCAAGGACACTATATCTTCCTCTTACTTGAATTGGTGCATCGCGAGGAAAAGTGTATCTTCGAATTTTAAATTGCCGGTTCGGATTCGTGTCCGGAATAAGCCGAACAGGTCTAAGTTCCTCAATGTCAAGAGCACCTAGTCTGATAGAAGGACGAATGGCAGGTGGAGACCTGGACCTCGCACGATGAGAAGACTCGGCAGGAGAAGACCTGACCGGAAAACCCGGAGAATGTGTGCTGGCAGGAGAAAACCTCTTCGGAGCATCAGAAGTTCTTTCAGGAGCATCAGAAGATCTGCCACGAGGAACAAAAGGAATAGGATCGCCATTTGGTAAACAATCAAACTGTAAGCTCAACTCTGCAAGAAGAAACAGGGATTCAATTTTCCTTATGTATTCTCTTCCGGAGGAAAAAGAGGCCATTCATAAACTACGTCACACTGCACGCTATTTCCTTAAACAAATTAGAGACATGCACCAAAAACTTTTCTGAAATGTTTGAATGGATGTCCTCTCGAAGTCCTGAATATGAATTTTGATAATTAACATTGTACGTGTTTCAGTGATGACAAAGAGTTGATGAATTTTTATTGTTGCAAGAAAAATTGTGATTGGGGATATGCTATCGGATTCTCAAATAGAATAGTTTAAAGTAGTAAGAAACATTTTTTTTCAGAGTCCAAAAATGACAGATGGGTTGGGGCAACACGTTATCTTAACATTCGTATCCTGTAAGAAAGAATCTGTGGAGTTCAATTTAGATGACATATCAAACTGATTTTGCATCTTCGGGAAAAAGTATTTTTAGGATTTTACGTCTTTTGTTAACAATAAATAAATGAATGATTAAGAAATCAGCCTCGAACATTTCAGGGCTTCAAAAGAACGTCAATCCAAACATTGTAGACAAAGATCGCGGTATTTCTAATTTATTCAAGCAGGAATCCTAATTTTTCTCTGCATTGTTGGTTAGAAATTGATTGCTTTAAGCTGAAAATTCAACTGATAAACTACTTTATCAAACATTCATGATTTTGGTTGATATTTTAACTATTCTATTTGAAACTTTCTTCTATTTAGATTGCAAATTAAGTTTGTTTACCATATATAATTCGCTCTTTTTATTTATTCTAGTAAAACTTTTTCTTAACTAAGATTTTCCAGTTCCCTCATCAAAGAAACAAAGTGCACTTTTATGTGACGAATTTCGTATTAATAGACTCAAATAAAGTTCGAAATAAAATAGAAGCTGGGATACAATGTAAATTGAATCGCACAAATTCTGATTTGTGTGAAGCTTAAAAAACTGTACATAAAATTATAGATATACTATATTAATATATTCACCAATAGAATTGAGGATTACCACCAAGGATAAGATGAGAGTAGAAAAAATCCACATATTTTCTGATCAGAGTAAAAACTAATTAATGTATCAATGAAGAATATGACTAATCTTTATTATATTAAACAGTATATCAGATAGTCTTTACCTCACAGATAATAAGCGTTGATGTTATTCTGCTTGAATGTTTACATTTCATTAGTGAGTTTCGAGAAATAAAATGTAATTAACAAAATTCGGTAAATCTGATATCAATATTTACATAATCTTTTACGTTCAAGCGCAATCCGTTTTTTGAATGAAAAATTTATATAATGTCTACACGAAGAATGTTTTTAAAATCCAGGTAATTTGTTAAACCCATTTAGTTATTGAAAATTCGTTTAAAAAATTGCTGTTCCATGTCAAAAATTAATTGTTCGAAATCATTATTATAACTTTTTACGAGAATTCTCTATCCCGATTCGGAAAATTATATTTCTTTACAGAAATTCCCTGCCCCGAATTGAAAATTATATTACTGTTATTACTGTTACTAAATGGTTGAATTTCCAGTTAGAAAATTTGATTTTCAACAAGGTCGTTAAATTTTCAATCAGAGATGAATTTTCAATTAAAATCATGAATCTTCAACGAAAAGAATTAATTTCTAACCAAAGAGTTACACTTTCAATGAAGGAGTTAAATTTTCAACTAAAAAAGATAAATTCTGAACAAACAATGTAATATGATTGAAAGCTCAACCAAAGAAGATTTCAATATTAAATAAAAAACATTCAAATTCAACCAAAGAAGACAAATTTTCAAGACTAGTTGAGTTCTCAATTAAAAAATACTCTTCAATCAACGGAGAACACAAATTTAAAAGAAACTGTTGAATTTTCAAGGAAAAATATGAATTTTCAACCCAGAAGATTAACTTTCGACCAAAAGGCACAAATATTCAATAAAACACAGGCAGTTATTATTAAGTACAATAAAAGAAAAAAACGAAAAGGGTAATTAGCCTAATACTTCATTTACACTCTACATTGGCCAAGTTTCTTAAGTATTGACTTCATCTTTCACTGCACTATTTGGTTCGATTTAATATAGAAAATAATATAAAATAAGCCATATTAATATAAAAAAACACATTTCTCCGCTTTTCCATAATAGGAGCATACATTATGGAACACCGGTAAAAGAGTCCAAAAGTTGTTTCATAATAAAGGTCGGCTTTTCCATAAATATAATAACTTTTCTTAAACTCAATTAAACTTTTAATAGGCGTTTCGAATTCAGAAAAGATCCGCGCATTCATCGATATGAACATTTTTTAAATATATTCTATCGTTCAAAAATTAATGAAAATCTCAGAACCCCCTCAGAATTTGTCTCATGATAGGTATCTTTACAAGAATTTTCTTGATAGTGTTTTGCAGCCACCCTGATATACGTTTGCAATTAAAATTTTAATCTTGTTTGAAAAGTGCCCTAAGGCAAACGTATAATATGTTTAATCTTACACTTAAAACAAAAATTAAATTAATGTTGTTGGCGAATGTCTTCAAGCATTATTATGTTAAAATTTTTTGAAAGTGGGCGATCTTTGCTCAAAGGAGATTCGTCGATTTCTCCTGTTGTCAGCTCTTCAACTTTACCGCTGTACACGTTTATTTTTGCACGTTTTTGTACGCCATATTTTATTGTATACAATCCACGAAGATATGTTTTATTTCCCTCCAATATTGCAAAAACGTCACCATTGGACGTGGATAATACAGTCAGTCTTCCGGTTGGCATGGGCACAAGGGCCTGATGTTTTCCTCTAACCTGAATTGGTGCATCGCAAGGAAAAGTATATCTTCGAATTTGAAATTTCCGGTTCGGATTGGTGTGCGGAATAAGCCGAACAGTTCTAAGTTCTTCAATGTCAAGATGACCTAGACCGACAGAAGGACGACTAGCAGGAGGAGACCTGGACCTGGCACGATGAGAAGACTCAGCAGAAGACCTGACCGGAAAACCCGGAGAGTGTGGTATGGCAGGAGAAGACCTGACTGGAAAACGCGGAGAATGTGGTATGGCAGGAGAAGACCTCTCCGGAGCATCAGAGGATCTGCCGCGAGGAACAACAGGAATAGGATCGCCATTTGGTAAACAATCAAACTGTAACCTCAACTCTGCAAAAAGAAACAGAGGTTCAATATTTCTTGCGTATCCTCTCTTCCGGAGATCAAAGAGGTCGTGCCAAAATTACGTCGCACTGCCAGGGGTGGGTGGAAGTAACAGGTTTTGGGACGAGTTTTGACTTGAGGCCAAGTGATGAGTGGGTCACGTGACCATATTCCGACCTTAGCGGCACTTTTTTTATTTCCTGAATTATGTTCACACGAAGCGCCACATGGAGTTGAAAATTTCGGATACTGAATAAGAAGCGCTAAGAAAGGTGGGCCTGGTCCTATATTTTAATAATTATGGGACAAGTTTTTTTTTTGTGAATGATTCTTTATTGCTTTTTTCATGGTTACTAAAATATTGGACCAGACCCACCTTTCTCAATGCTTCTCAAATTGGATAGTTTAAAGTATTAAGAAACATTTTTTTTATTTCAAAGTCCAAAAATGACAGAAGGGTGCGAAAAAACTGTAGTTTACCATTCATATTTTGTAAAGAAGAATCTGTTGAGTTTGATTTCGCTGATATATCTAAGAGACTGTGCATTTTCAGAAAAAAGTATTTTGAAGATTTCAACAAAACTTTCACATTCCTAAAGACAAATCATTATAAACAATAATTTCTCACAGCTGCCAGAAAAGTTTCAAAAAATTGTGAATAACTGTTCAGGAATGTGGAATTTAAATATTTTTTTTTAAATCCCACATGAAATATATTTATTGGAGAAAAGTATTATTTAAACAAATTTTATAAATATTTCCACAGAAATTCCCTGGCAGCTGTGAGTATGGAAAAAATGTTGGTTGGACGATTTGTTATGAACAATGTGAAAGATTTTGTTGACGTCTTTAATATACTTTTTCCTGAAGATGCACAATCTGTCATACATTTCATCGGAAATTGAATTTAACAGTTTTTTGAACAAAATATGAAGGCTAAAAAAAGAGTCTTGCCATACTTTTGTCGTTTTTGAGTAGATATACAGGGGGGTTTCTGGACCAATTAGTATTAGTGAGTGTCTGTGTGTGTGTGTGTTTCCATGTGTATCCGTGTGAGGCTGGCATGAAGGTCGTGTTGCTCAGCTTCTAGAACATTCTCGAGGGATCGTGGAGCTTACAGAACAGTCTCGAACATTCTCGAAGCTTATGATGACGTCACAGCATATTGCACAAT
>CAKNXH010085623.1:9646-32755 GCA_932178445.1 Andricus quercusramuli | reverse complement strand
ATTGTGCAATATGCTGTGACGTCATCATAAGCTTCGAGAATGTTCGAAACTGTTCTGTAAGCTCCACGATCTCTCGAGAATGTTCTAGAAGCTGAGCAACACGACCTCCATGCCAGACTCACACGGATACACACGGACACACACACAGACACTCACTAATACTAATTGGTCCAGAAACCCCCCTGTATATCTATTTTTTTTCATTCCGAAATAAAGAAAAATGTTTCTTAATAATAATTAGGAATTAAATTATAAATACAAATACAAGAAAAATTAAAACACTCTAGATCAAATTCACAGCTAGCTCTGTTATGCCATGTTTGTGTTTTTCGTTGGGAATTATTGGTATTCTTAATAAAAAAATATTAGATTTCCAAGAATATGTACCTTTTTTCAAAAACTGTAGGTTATGTTGACGTGCTTAATCTGAAATCGGGATTTTTCAAAAAGGCCTTAAATTTAAATCCAATAACATTCTTTAAAATAAATTAAATTTTGAAGATTTTCAAGAAGATTCAGAACTTGTTAACCATTTCAGGTTATGTTGGTGTTTTACATTAAAAATCGGCCTTTTTAACAAAAGGTCTGTATTTTTTATAGAAAATCATTAAATTTCAAAGAAGATTGAAACTATTGGTCTATTGTAGGTTTTAAGCTAGAAATTTCACCGGATATTGGTTTCAAAGAAGATTTACAATTTTGGAACAATTTAAAGTGATGTTAAACCTTTTTAACGGAAATCGGTTATTTGAAACAAAACTAATTCAATTTCAAAGAATATGACTTACAATTGGGGACAATGTTTTGAAAAAAATTAGTATTTTTCATTAATAAAATCATAAGATTCTTCAGATTTCTATTATTCTTTAGATTTATACCAGAAATCGGTTATTTCAAATAAAAATCATTTTCTTTAAAACATTCTTGTTAAATAAGTATTCATGCATTATTTAAAGATTTTTACACTGTAGATTTGACGAAAATCTTTATCACACTGTGCGTTAAGAAAATATTTGAAAAAATATCAAAAAAGTTTTAGCTAAAGAATTCTGAAAAAAATTATATAGCGAAGTGAATTTGACGAAAAAATCTTATTCAATTCAAATTTTGCTCAATAATTGTATACGATCCTGCAAGATTAGGGAGGTGGTGGGAGATGCCGGGCGACTGCGACTCGAATGTCGGTTTACCCAACTATCGAATAAAGTCCAACATAGCAAAAACGAAAATCTCTTCCATAGCGGATAAACTTTCATACAATGTGGAGGAAATACTAAATCAACCAAAATCAATTTCTCTCTAGAATTCATTTTAAACTTCACCAAACTTTCGAGTAAATAATACATTTTGTGCTTAGAAAGTTTCACCGAGATTTGTCATTCTATAGCCGACTTTAAGCGAATCATTAACATTGCATAATTTAAAGTTTGCTTGACTTTACATTTGCAAAATATACTTAACTTATATGAAATTTTATCCAGTTTGTCCTCAATGTATGACAGAATAGTTTTTAGTTTTTTACACCACTTGCATTAATGTTTACTTTTGTGAATCTTTACTGTACATTTGGAAACTTTCACCTGGTTTATTAAAGTTTACCGAACTGCCATGTATTATTTAACCTTTTGCACGTCAGAAATTATTTCAATAATGTCAAACATTCGCCTTTCGGTTCATATATCCCAATTATTGTACTCAAAAGTTTGTTAAAGTTTCCTGACCAAATTTTCTCCGTATAAAATTATAGATATATTATATTATTATATTCACCAATAGAATTGAGGATAACTGCCAAAGATAAGACAAGAGTAGAAATAATCCTCATATTTTCCAATCAGAGGGACAGCTAATTAAATAAAGAATTTGATTAACACTGGAACTAATGGAGATTCTTGTTCTTGATCAGATTATTAAGTACATAAGATAGTGATTATTTCATAGATAAAAGGCGTCAACCTTATTCTGCTCAGATGTTTACATCTGATATGCTCCTTACTTTTGGGTGAGGTTTGTTGGAAGTAGTAAGAGGGATATACGTCTTGGATAATAGACTTTTATCTACCAAGAGGAAGTGAGAAGAAGTTATCTCATGAGATAATAAGAGACAAGAGAGGTAGGGAAACCATAGGAGAGAGTGAGAGGGAAGGTTGCCATCTTAGTAATGAAGGGATGTATGGTGGATAGACTTCAAGGGAGGTGAAAGGTGGGTGTGATCATAGAATAGAAAGAGATAGCGGATAGAAGAGTGATCTGGAGAGTATTTTTTTTATTTTATTTTATTATTATTATTTACTGATAAGATGCTTAGGTCATTGACCTGTACAAATGGGTTGCTTAAAACTAGAATACATTCTAAAAGTATACATATATATTGAAATAGCGCGTTTAACGGCGTGGTTTGAATATAAGAACATGTCTTCAATCGAAGTAAAGAGGAAAAAGAAAAAAAAACATATAAATTAATTATATTGCCTATTTAAGTTTCAAGTATAAAGGTTCGGATGCGCAGAATGGTTTGGACTAATTTAAATAAATTACGCATCTCAATAGCAGAGGAGGTATTTAATATCATAAGCCAATATTGTCTAACCACATTCGGATCCGCTGGATTCCTAAGAAACGGAGGTCTGAAATCGTTGTAGGCAGGACATTGTGCCAGCAAATGATATAAATCTTCTACTTGATTAAGATTACATATTGAACAGACTTTACCTGCTACGAAGTCATATCTTGAGTCATTCAAGCATACTCTTCCTCTCTTGGAACCCAGAAGCCTAAGCTGAGCCATTATTCTTGTAAAAGCCAAGGGAATTCTGACACTCAGATACGAGTTTTCTACAAAAGACAAAGGGAGGTAAGGATATACTTGTAAGCTCTCAGAGGATTCCAGTCTGGCTAGATCAGAGTTTATGATGTGATCTCTGTAAGTGTCAAGTATAAGATCTTTGTTCTGCTTTATAGAATTGGCATCTAATAAGGACCACATATTCCCCAACCCGCACTGGTCAAAAAAGTGTTTCAATTGCAGAAACCAATTATATTCTGGTTTTGCATCTTTCTTGGTAGATAAGCCAATCAATCTTTCAAGACACGTTTTAGGAAGTCTCCTCTCTGTCATTTCAAAGATTTTTTCCAGCCAAATCAAAGCCAGCTTCAAGATCTCATATGAAAGTTGTCTGGAGCCTGTCTCAATCCTGACCGCGTAATGAGGAGTGCAGGGAGGGAGAGCCAGTATCCTCTTATAAAAGTTCGTTTGGATTTTCTCTACTGACTCATGATACCACAAGCCCCAGACTGCAATAGCATAGAAAAGGACGCTGAGACACAGGCTGCGAAACAGCACCCTCTTAGTGTCCCAAGAGTCCGACTTCGATGAGTAGAGGATCCTGAGGACTGCCCCCATAGCTACATTTGAGGCACTTATCCTTTTTTCACTCGCTTTGGCAAATCGCCCCGAGCTAGAGAAAGTGGTACCAAGATAGTCATACGTCTGTACGATCTCCAGAAGTTCACCCTTATAACGGAAGTTATAATCTTGACTAATGTTGCCCTTATGAAAAATAAGAACCTTTGATTTACTTTCATTAATGGAAAGAAAATTTTCCTCGCAGTATTGAGTAATTATATTTATGTTTCTTTGAAGGTCAACTAAAGAAGCTGCTAGTACCACAATATCATCCGCGTAAGCCAAAAAAAATATTTCCGTATAATAATTAACCATAATCCCTCTGGCTCCATGGTTTATTAAGTATTCCTCAAGATCACTTAGGAATAACGCAAATAATATCGGACTCAAACTTTCACCTTGGAGGAGACCTAAGGTTGCCTCTACCGGAGTGGTGTTCCCTTCAGTTGAACGTACCGAAACAGTAGCTTTCTGATATAGGTTAGAAATAATTTTTAACATTTTAGTGCTGACGCCCTTCTTCAGGAGTTTTTTCCAAAGGTGATGATGGTTAATAGAGAGAAAGGCCCGTTTAAAGTCAACAAAGAATGAAAATAGTTTGCCCCCTGGTTCGGAGAGACGTATTTGGATAATAGAAGTTAGAGTGAAAATGTGGTCCAAGCAGCTTCTTCCACTCCTGAAACCAGCCTGGTTCTCCGGAAGAGCGTCTGTACACTCAGCCCACTTGGAAAGCCTTGACAACAAAACTTGTGTGAAAAGCTTAGTTATACAGTTAACTAGGGCAATCTCTCTATAATTTGATGGATCTGTTTTGGAGCCTTTTTTGTGTATCATACAAAGATGAATTTTTGCCCAATTAGATGGGACTTCTTCTTCCCTCTAGATCCTGCCAAACAAGCCCTGCAAGTATAGGAGCCATTTCTCAGGGAGATACTTATAAAATTCATTGCTTATGCCATCCCCCCCAGGAGCCTTATTTAATTTACATTTTTTTAGACTTTCTTAAATTTCACTTTGGGTAACATCCGAGTCCAAAAGAGGATGAGAGACTTCAAACCAGCAGATATCTAACGCAGTACGCGGTGGATACATTGCATTGGCAAATTCTTGCCACTCCGCTAAGCTAATATGTCCTACAGTGGAGGCTCGAAATCTAAAATTGTTAACCGCCTTCCAGAATGTCACGGAATTGTTAGCAGAAGCCAGATCATTAAGGCGAGAACTCTCAAACTCCTTACGTTTCCTATCAATCACACAAACATAGTGACGTTTCGACCCCTTATAAACCCTATCGTCAGCGTCTGAGAACCCTGATTCTTTACACTTTTTTAAATCCCTCTTTAACTTTCGGGAAAGATAGGAACACTCATCATCGTACCAGGGTTTCTTTCTAAATTCTCCTATATATTGTTTTTTAGTCAAACCAACCTCTTTCGCAATCTGAGTAATTGTAGCCGTAAGTTTATCGTTTAACTCATCGATAGATGAGTTTTCCTGAAGGGTGACATTAGGAACGGATATCATGCCCTCGGTGTAGGCTAATGCTAGGTGAGGCTTCCATTTAATCGACTCATGTAATGGATTTACATTGAGGTTACAATTCGACTTCTCTTTACGATACAAGTATAATTTAGTAACGATCGGAAAATGATTAGATCGTGTTGCCATCGACAGTGTCTCGAAATCCTCTACAAATTCTAAAAAGTTAATGTTACAGGCAGCGAGATCAATTACACTATTACCCAATGGCTCCTCAGAGGAGAAACTCTCAGGGCTATTATTATTAACCCTATTTTTTATACTGTCCAAATTGTTGTTAACGTTTACTCTCCTTCTCTCAGGAGCCATGAAGGTAAATTGAGCAGGAGTGTCTCCTGGTAATCTCCCATTTAGTATCACCAAACTGTTACTTTCTAACGATTCTATTAATGCAGAGCCATGTCTATTAATTTTTTCATCTAAAGAAAGTCGTTTATGTGACGCCGATACACTCAGTGGCAAAATCTCAGAATTCAATTGATTTAGCATACCTATACGAGAATTGAAGTCCCCCCTACCAATATAGGCAAATGGGAATATTTTACTAGAAACTCGGAAAGAGTCGTATCAAGGATCTCAATAAGGTTATCTATATTCAAGGAGGGGGAAAGGTAAACATTGCCTAGAATAAATTCTAAATCCCCAAATTTACACTTTATGAAAATCCAAGACGCAGTCCTAATGATTATTTCGTACTTATAAATCTCGTTATTTATTATAATAGCAATGCCACCGCTAGGACGGCCTCTTGGATTATTACGAATAGCATTACTTACGATAATATCGTGGTTTGGCAGCCAACTAAGCCGTGAGGAGGGGGGTACAGACAACCACGTTTCGCATATACATATAATATCAAGCGGGAGGACATACTCCTCAATTTCTGACACATTAGCAAAGCCATGTACGTTCCAATGAATGAGACGAACCTGATCCTTACTCCTAGAGAATTTCTGCCCTACAGTCGACGAATTGATCTTCGAAGGCTGAGAAAGTTTCAAGGATGAGCTTCTGCATTGCTATTCTGTTTCATTATCATTTCTGCCATTGTTGCGTAATCTGGAGGATGCACTTCGACGAGGTGTTGAATTTAAATATTTATCCATCGAGGAGGCAGAATCGGAAGAAGCGCTACCCTTCCGCTTGGAGCTGGGCGGTCTGCCTCTGCTGTTCTTTTTAACAGTATTGGAGGCCTGCGAGAAGTTATCCACAGAGTTCCCTTTCGGAGTTGAATTCAAATCAGAACTGATTTCCTGTATTTCCCTTTGAGAGAGTGGCTTATTATCAATAAATAATTTATTTCCTTTGAGGTAAATGTTCACTTCCTTGGATTTGAGTTTGTTTCGTATTTCTATCAGTGATTTTCTTTCCTCTCTCTCGACCTTCGATCTGTCACTGCTGACTGCGAGTTGTTGTGTTTTCAGCTCAGCTGACTTATCAAAAATCAGCTGTTTCCACTTGTAGGCAGTTAGCTTTATCAATACAGGCCTGACGCCGGGCTTACTACCCAACCTGAAAACGGAGTCAAAAGCGTTTTCATCAATCGCGATATCAGCTTTAGAGAAGGCACTCAAAACAGATGCTTGCAGATCTCTGTTCATCGCCTCCTTATCAGGGAGGTTGAACAACACCACATTATTCCTCCTAGCCTGTGCCTGAAGCGAAATGACTGCCCCTTGCAAGTCCGAAACCGTTGACTCAAGTGCCAGGTTTTTATTCATCAGGTCATTATTTTTCTCTCTTATTATCTCGTTTTCTTCCTTTAAAGACTCCAGGTCTTTCTTCATTTGGTCCGTCGTTACCTTCAAAGAGCTAACATCCTCCTTAATAGAAGCAAGGCATGCAGTGTCCTCTTTGATAGAATTAAGTATTCCCTCCAATTTTTTCGAATCCATTTTAGATTTCTATTAGAACGGGCCTGAGCGGAGATTATAAAGGCCAATGGTCTTAGGATTGATCGTAGAACCACAAACTCGAAGGATACTCTTAGCGAAGATTATGAACAATATTAGGTGCAATATTCACAGAAGAAAAAAAAACACAAGAGAACTCAAAACATCTAAGTCACAGACACCGCACAACTCACAATACTCCCGAAATTCGTTAATGACCGCAAAATTCTTCGGATTTAAGAGGAGCTCGATCGACAGCAAACCTTACAGCACGGCGCCATATTTGCAGTCCCATCTGGAGAGTACCGGAGGAGGGAGTGAGAGAATAAATGGCGAGGGAGGTGGAAAGGGGGAGTGATGCGTCTCTTGATCTCGTAAGATAGTGTGATAGAAGTGATCTCGTAAGATAGAAAGGGATAGTAGGTTGAAAGAGTGATCTAGGGACTACAAGAGGAGGGAGTGAGAAGATTAATTCAAGGGAGGTGAAAAGAGGGATTGATATATCTGGTTTGTTGGTCGTGGGAGAGGGGAGAAGTTAGTCAGTGTGTCGGCTGGAATGGCTGGTATGCCAGCTGTCTCAGCGGAAACGGGCAGGCTGGTAAACCAGCTAACCCGCTAGCGGAGGAAAGAAGGGGGAGAAGTTAAATGACCGGAAAACAATGAATTGTGTTTGGATGAATTTTCTTTAGTGCTATTAGTTTCTTACCATTGTTGATTACAGAGAAGCGCCGAGAAGTAAAGCATTGGAGTTTTAGCTGCTTCCTCACAAGAGGGCTAAGGGGATGCGTCGTCAATTGCCCTCTGGCTGGCTTCCAGCTGGAGGACTCTTGAGGTCGAGAGGGAGAGAGAGAGTTCTGTTGGTCACGGCAGCGGCTTGCGGTGGAAACCTATTGCTGGCTTCCATGGTAGGGTTTAAGTGAGAGGGCTCTGGCTACCAGCTCCCAAACACTTCTGCCGTTCTGGGCCCGTGCGCGCCCTTTTAACGGGGAGGCTGCGTGGGCGTTGCGTGGGAGTCGAGCAGAGAGGGTAGAAAAACGTTTGGTGGGAGATGCGTGCGTCGAGTTTCGAGGGCGCTCTACTCGCGACTCTCGCCTCTACTCGCCCTGCCGCCTTGCTGACGTCACTTCATGGAGTACCTATTTCTCTCTCTCTTACTTGCGGGTCTCATTACTAGTTATTATAATTTAGAATGGTTGCCTACTGAATGAATAAACGTCATCTGCGAGAGTGTTTTAAATCTACCAATAAAAGAGTCTCGCTCTATGCGAGCCGCGTATAACACATTTCATTAACGTCACTTTCAAGGAATAAAATTTAATACTAAATTCAGTAAAACCGATATACATAACAATTTATACAATCTTTTACGTTTAAGCGTAATCCGCCATTTGAATGGAAAATTGATATAGTTTCTACCCGATGAATGTTTTTACATTTCCGGTCATTGCCCGATTTTCTCCTGACCAATTGTTCACAACACTTGATTAATTTAATCAATTAATTTTAATTAATTATAAATTTATCTAAGCTTAACTAATTAGGAATTAATTTACTTATATCGTTTTTCCAAAATTTTCGTTCCATGTCGAAAAATTCCCGAATCATCGAAATATCCCCTGTTCCAAGTAAGAATTATATTAATCATATTATATTACAAGTGGATTACTTCCGAATACATTTTATTATTCGAAATACAACGGACTGCCAGTTCAAATAACCGAGCGGTCAAGCGGATTATTATTAGGGTTGTTTTCCCCAGGTTTCGATTCTTTTAAATGTAGTTGAATTTCTACAAACTGTGATGGTAACATTTTCCAAAAAATTTTAATTCACTTAATTAAACCATCCTCAATTTCAAAATGTCTAATAGAATGTTCTGAGCAATCGTCCGGATGTGTGTATGTGTGTGTGTGGTTTTTCACAATAAAACTTTCTTTATTACCATAATTCAAAGTTGATGAAAGATTATAGAAGATTCCTTGGTTTGAGACGAATCGATTGAACTATGATATTAATAAATTTCATCAAAGAGTAGAGAAGTTATGGTAATTTACATATTTTTAAAACCGTTTTTTCATAGTAAAACTTTTTTTATTAGCATAATTCAAAGTTGATGCAAGAACAGAAAATATGTGTTGGTTCGAGACTAATCGATAGACCTATAACACTGATACATTTCATCACAGAGTAAGGAAGCTATGTTAATGCATAATATTTAAAAATAAGATTTTTGATAGTGAAACTTTTTTCCTCAACATTATTCAAAGTTGATGCAACAATATAAAAGATTCCTTGGCTTGAGACGACTAGATTGACCTATAATATTAATAAATTTTATTAAAGAGTAAGGAAGTTATGGTAACTTATATATTATTAAAATATATTTCTGTAGTAAAAATGTTCTTATTCTCATAATTCAAAGTTGATGCAAGAACAGAAAAGCTGTGTCGATTCGAGACGAATCGATTGACCTATAATATTCATACATTTTATTGATGAGTAAGGAAGGTATGGCAATGCAGAACATTTGCAATTACGGTTTTTTGTAGTACAACTTTTTTCACTAACATAATTCAAAATTTATGAATGAATAGAAAAGACTTTTTGATCATAAATTTTCAATTAGAATAATTCTGAAAATTTTTGTAAAGAAACCATAAAGCTGGGAAAGGGATAGGGTGCGACAGAACTTTTCCCTTCTCTTTTCCAGCTTCCTCTATGAGGAGGCAAATACATTTGCTAACGGGAAGCAAAGTGCTCGTGAAATGAGCACCATATATTTATAAATACAAACAACGTGGAAGCAGTCGAGATCGAATTCACAGCTAGTTTTCATCCGACTGAAAAAAGAACGAATAGAAGATGGGGACCTGGACCTGGAACGAAGAGAAAACTCGGCAGGAGAAGATCTGAGCGGAGAACCCGGAGAATGTGGTCTGACAGGAGAAGACCTCTCCGGAGCATCAGAAGATCTTTCAGGAGCATCAGAAGATCTGCCATGAGGAACAACAGGAAGAGGATCGCCATTTGGTAAACAATCAAACTGTAAGCTCAACTCTGCAAGAAGAAACAGGTATTCAATTTTCCTTATGTATTCTCTTCCGGAGAAAAAAGAGGCCACTTATAAAATACGTCACACTGCCCGGGGCGCGGCCGGGGGGGTAGCAGGTTTCGGCAAGATTTGTGAAAGGCCGAGGGATTAACGCAGAATGTCACATCACACATGGAAAATATAAATGCAAATAACAGTTTTGTGAATTTCTTGATAATATGAAAACAAGTAATTTTATTTTACAATTAAAGCATCTAAATACAGACAGTCAACTAGTACAGTTAAATTAGCCGAAAAAACGAAAGTTCAACCAAAGAAGATTTCAATATTAAATAAAAAACATTCAAATTCAACCCAAGAAGACAAATTTTCAAGAATAGTTGAGTTCTCAATTAAAAAATACTCTTCAATCAATGGAGAACACAAATTTAAAACAAACTCTTGAATTTTCAAGGAAAAATATGAATTTTCAACCCAGAAGATTAATTTTCGACCAAAAAGCACAAATATTCAATAAAACACAGGCAGTTATTATTAAGTACAATAAAAGAAAAAAAAAGAAAAGGGTACTTGGCCCAATATTTCATTTACACGTTACATTGACCAAGTTTCTTAAGTATTGACTTCATCTTTCATGGTTTTTTCTTCTTTTTCATTCACCTAAATAAAAATTCAAACCCTGTAACAAACATTTTTCAGCAAAAATAAAATATAATTCACTTCGTTCACGAAAACTACCCTTTGTAGGTTAATTTATAAGAAGAAGAATTTTTTTTTTTTTTAATTCAGAAACTTAGGATAGAACCTAATAAAAACGACATCTTTCAGACTAATGATTTACATTTTATTTAAATAAAAATACGAATCGATTACGTTTCGGAAACACAGCTGGCTTCCCTCATCAGATCTATATAAAAAACGTATTGAGATTATAATATGAAACAATATAATTTAATGATAAAATTTATCTAAATATAATAGGAGAATACCTCAAAACAGTTTTCAAAATTTCTTGCAAATATCTTTATGTGTGAGTTCCATAGAAATGTATAAACTTTATATGTAGTGCTAGAAAACATATAATAAAGGTTAGGTTCGAGATATGTGAATAGTATATTTAAACTGCAAACAGTAAATTTAATGGGAAAAGTAAGGAACTAACTTCATACCTGTAAAATGATTGGTATTTTTTTATTATTGAAATGAACTATTGTATAAAAAAGGTAAAAAAGACAAAAAAAAATGTTTTGTGAATAAGAAGCAGGTATGCCCCGTATCCATCTTGGAAACTTTGTGAACACACACATTAAAAATTACAATGCAACACATCGGAAGGCGTACACATAGTAACCTTTATTGGTTAGGTTTTTCGATTTTAACGAAAACTTGTATTCAATTTATTTATATCTATGAACGATTGAAAGAAAATTTCAAACTTGGTTCGATTTAATATAGAAAATAATATAAAATAAGCCATATTCATATAAAAAAATACATTTCTTTGCTGTTCCATAATGGGGGCATACTTATGGAACACCGGAATAAGAGTAAAGAGATTGCTCTGAATTACTCAAATTATTTCGGATTAAAAGTGGATTACTTCTGATTGCAATTTGTTATTAGGATCACATCGTATTGCCAATTCGCATCAGCGAGCGGTGCAGCAGATTACCAGAGTAATTTCTCCTTTGAAATTTTTTCAATGCTTTTGAATTTTTACAAACTGTCAATAAACGTTCTTTTTTGTTGGAGTAAATTAAATTCAAATGTTTTTATTTGAAATAAATCAATAGATTTTAAATTTTAATTTGAAATTGTTTTATTCAGTTTACGAAAAATTCAATGTAAAAATTCTACAAGATTAGGATGCCGTTCTTTGAATATTATTGGTCCGCTAAAAGGCAAGAATTTTCTTAATAGTATTTTGCAGCCACCCTGATGTACGTTTAAAGTTAAAATTTGAATCTTGTTTGAAGAGTGCCCAGAGGCAAACGTAATAATATATTAACTCGTATATTTGAAAACAAAATGAAATTAATGTTGTTGGCGAATGTCTTCAAGCATTATTATGTTAAAATTTTTTGAAAGTGGGCGATCTTTGCTCAAAGGAGATTCGTCAATTTCTCCTGTTGTCAGCTCTTCAACTTTACCGCTGTACATGTTTATTTTTGCACGTTTTTGTACGCCATGTTTTATTGTATACAATCCACGAAGATATGTATTATTCCCCTCCAATATTGCAAAAACGTCATCATTGGAGGTTGATAATACAGTCAGTCTTCCGGTTGGCATGGGCACAAGGACCTGATGTTTTCCTCTAATTTGAATTGGTGCATCGCGAGGAAAAGTGTAGCTTCGAATTTTGAATTGCCGGTTCGGATTCGTGTGCGGAATAAGCCGAACAGTTCTAAGTTTTTCTCTGTCAAGTCCACCTAGACTGACAGAAGGACGAATAGCAGGTGGAGACCTGGACCTGGAACGATGAGAAGACTCGGCAGGAGAAGACCTAACTGGAGAACTGGGAGAATGAGGTTCTGGTATGGCAAGAGAAAGAGACAAATCAAGAGAATGAGAAGGTCCACCACGAAACACCAGAGGAGCAGAGACGCCATTAGGTGCATCCTCGAACTGTAAACTGAACTCTGCAACAATAAACAGAGGTTCAATTTTCCTTGTGTATCCTCTCTTCCCGAAAGCAAAGAGGTCGTGCCAAAATTACGTCACACTGCCAGGGGTGGGAGGAATTAACAGGTTTTGGGACGAGGTTTGACTTGAGGCCAAGTGATGAGTCGGTCACGTGACCAGATTCCAACCTTTAGCGGCACTTTTTTATTTCCTGAATTATGTTCACACGAAGCACCGCATCGAGTTGCAAATTTGGGATACTAAATAAGAAGCAGTAAGAAAGGTGGGTATGGTCATATATTTTAATAATTATGAAAGCATTTCTTTTTGAGAATGATTTTTTATCGCTTTTTCATGATTATTAAAATATAGGAACAGACCCACCTTCCTTAGTGCTTCTCAAATAGGATAGTTTAAAGTATTAAGAAACATTTTTTTTTGTTTCAGAGTCCAAAAATGACAGAAGGGTGGGAAAACATAACCAAAATCGATTTGTCTCTAGAATTCATTTCAAACTTCAACAAACTTCCGAGTAAATAATACATTTTTTACTTAGAAAGATTCACCGAAATTTGTCATTCTATAATCGACTTTAAAGGAATCATCAACATTGCATAATTTAAAGTTTGCTTGACTTTACATTTGCAAACTTTACTTAACTAATATGAAATTTTATCCAATTTGTCCTCAATGTATGACAGATAAGTTTTTAATTTATTACACCACTTGCATTAATGTTTACTTTTGTGAATCTTTACTGTACATTTGGAAACTTTCATCTAGTTTATTAAAGTTTACCGAACTGCCATGTATTATTTAACATGTTGCACGTCACAAATTATTACAATAATGTCAAAAATTCGCCTTTTGGTTCATATATCCCATTTATTGTACTCAAAAGTTTGGTAAAGTTTCCTGATCAAATTTTCTCCGTATAAAATTATTAATATATTATATTATTATATTCACCAATAAAATTGAGGATAACTGCCAAAGACAAGACAAGAGTAGAAATAATCCTCATATTTTCCATTCAGAGGGAAAGCTAGTTAATGTATTGAAGAAGAATATGAATAAGACTGTAAATAATGGCTATTCTTGTTCTTTATCAGATTGTGAAGTATAACAAACAGTGATTATATCACAGATAAAAGGCGTCGACCTTCTTTTGCTCAGATATTTACATTTCATTAAAGTCATTTTCAAGGAATGATATTCATTACTGAATTCATTAAAACCGATATACATAAGAATTTATCTAAGCTTTCTAAATTAGGCGCAATTCGTCATTTGAATGAAAAATTGATACAGTGTCTACCCGATGAACGTTTTTAAATTTCCGGTCATTGCCCGGTTTTCTCCTGATCAATTCTTCACGAAATTTATTTAATTTAATCAATTAATTTTGATTAATTTTATATTTATCTAAGTTCAACTAATTGAATTAATTTAGTTAAATGTTTTTTTCCAAAATTTTCGTTCCATGTAGAAAAATTCCGTTTTCCAAGTTAACTTATTTCTTCACGAAAATCTCCTGTCCCAAGTAAGAGTTATATGTATTATATTAATCATATTATATTACGAGTGTATTACTTCTGATTACATTTTATTATTAGAATTACACCGGACTGTCAGTTCGGATAACCGAGCGGTCAAGCGAATTATTATTAGAGTTGTTTTACCCTGGTTTGAATTATTTTGAATGTACTTGAATTTTTACAAATTTTTGCCTATAAAAGTACTTTCCTTTTGTTGCAAATTGATTTTTTACTGACAATTTTCCTTTTGCTTCCTCATAGAGGAAGCCCTGTAATGATAACATTTCCAGAAAGATTTAATTCATTTAATTAAAGCTTCCTCAATTTTAAAATGTCTAATACTATGTTCTAAGAAATTGTCCGGATGTGCGTGTGGATGTAAGTTTAAAATTAAAATTTGAATCTTGTTTGAAAAGTGCCCATAGGCAAACTTAATGATATATTCACTTTTACGTTTAAACCCAAAATTAAATTAATGTTGTTGGCGAATGTCTTCAAGCATTATTATGTTAAAATTTTTTGAAAGTGAGCGATTTTTGCTCAAAGGTGATTCGTCGATTTCTCTTGTTGTCATCTCTTCAACTTTACCGCTGTACATGTTTATTTTTGCACGTTTTTGTAAGTCATATGTTATTGTATACAGTCCGCGAAGATATGTATTATTTCCCTCAAATATTGCAAAAACGTCACCATTGGACGTTGATAATACAGATTGTTCTCCTGTTGGGATAGGCATAAGGGCCTGATGTTTTCCTCTAACGTGAATTGGTGCATTGCGAGGAAAAGTGTATCTTCCAATTTGAAATCTCCGATTCGGATTCGTGTGCGGAATAAGCCGAACAGATCTTAGTTCTTCAATGTCAAGATGACTTAGACTGACAGAAGGACGAATAGCAGGTGGAGACCTGGACCTGGAACGATGAGAAGACTCGGCAGGAGAAGACCTAACTGGAGAACTGGGAGAATGAGGTTCTGGTATGGCAAGAGAAAGAGACAAATCAAGAGAATGAGAAGGTCCACCACGAAACACTCGCGGAGCAGAGACGCCATTAGGTGAATTCTCGAACATATTTTCTGATCAGAGAAAAACTAATTAATGTATTGAAGAATATAATTAAAACGGTAACTAATGAATATTCTTTATCTTTATTAAATTAAATAGTATATCAGATAGTCTTTATCTTATGAATGATAAGCGGTAATCTTCTTCTGCTCAGATGTTTACATTTCATTAGAGTGAGTTTCAAGGAATAAAATGTAATAAATAAATTAATTACTTTTTTACTGAAGATATAACTTTTTCATGTTTGGTTGAAAATTGATCTTTTTCAGTTGATGATCATCAATACATGAATTAATTCATGTATTTTGTTGAAGAAAACTTGTTTTGTTGTTGTAATATCGCCTATTATATTTTTCTCTAAAAGTTACCTTTTTGTTGAAAACTCAATGGTTTTAATTTGAAATAAATAAATACATTTGAAATTGTAATTTGAACGACGATTTCAAAATGCAATGTTTTTGTAATGAAGTTTTGCAGCTACCCTGATATACTTTGAAAATTAAAATTTGAATCTTGTCTGAAAAGTGTCCAGAGGGTAACGTAATAATATATTAACTCGTATATTTGAAAACAAAATCAAATTAATGTTGTTGGCGAATGTCTGCCAGCATTACTGTGTTAAAATTTTTTGAAAGTGAGCGATCTTTGCTCAAAGGAGATTCCTCGATTTCTTCTGTGGTCATCTCTTCAATTTCGCCGCTGTACATGTTTATTTTTACACGTTTTTGTACGCTATGTCTTATTTTATACAATCCACGAAGATATGTATTATTTCCTTCCAATATTGCAAAAACGTCACCATTGGACGTTGATAATACAGTCAGTCTTCCGGTTGGCATGGGCACAAGGGCCTGATGTTTTCCTCTAACCTGAATTGGTGCATTGCGAGGAAAAGTGTATCTTCGAATTTGAAATTGCCGGTTTGGATTCGCGTGCGGAATGAGCCGAACAGTTTTAAGTTGTTCACTGTGAAGTCGACCTAGGTAGAAAAAGGGACGAGTGGCAACAGGAGACCTTGACCGGACACGAAGAGAAGTCTCGACCGGAGGAAAAGACTTGACCAGAGAACCCGGAGGATGAGGTCTGGCAGAAGAAAAACTTTCAGGAACATCATAAGATCTTTCAGGAGCATCAGAAGATCTGCGACGAGGTACACCAGAAATAGGAGCGCCATTAGGTAAACAATCAAACTGTAAGCTGAACTCTGCAACAAGAAAAAGAGGTTCAATTTTCCTTGTGTATCCTCTCTTCCGGAGAGCAAAGAGGTCGTGCCAAAATTACATCACACTGCCAGGGTGGAAGGGAGTAAGAGGTTTTGGGACGAGTTGTGACGCAGAGGCGGAGGAATTAACGCAGGATGTGACGAAAGTGTTAGAGAAATGTGAGAAACATCCTATATAGGTTTTGGAGGTCGCCGAGTCCGAATCTGGGGTTCGCTTAACCCTGTGACGTTACCCAGAGGTCACTTCACGGTAACGTCAAGGTCAGACTGAGACAAACTGGTTAGGAAGATAAATGATGATGAAATGAACCCTGGGTGACCTCACAGGGTTGAGCAAACGCCAGATTCGGACTCAGCGACTCCAAAGCGCCATATAGGATTTTTCTCACATTTTACTGACAGTTTCATCTCAGTATGACCTTGAAATGATATCTTGAAGTGACCTCATTCCCTGATGAAAATTCAAAATAAAGTTTGAAAGAAAATAGCAGCTAGGATATAATCCTTAATATGAAATCTCTAAACGATATTGTCGTTTTCGATTCTGACGATTTTCGAGAGTAACGCTGGTAACGTTTTCTTGCTGTAGGCCGCTCATATTCAACAGTAGTGTGTGTCTGTGTATGGTACTGCATTTGAAATTAGTGATGCTAATTTAGTCGCCTTTATGTGCGCATGTTAGGATTGTAGTATAGTTTATTGGCTGCAGTACGCACCTGTATTTTAATGCTTAATGCGGACGCGAACTAGAACCAATAAGCGCCATTGAGTCGAAGCATGCGCATGTCAAGGTGGTGGTTTCGGGATCACTCTGGGAAATAGTAATCGAATCGAATCGTAGTTCGAGTTCGATAATACGAGACGTGTTTTTTCGTATTTGGTAATGCGCTGCTCAGTGTCGCCAACCGTTGCACGGTAAAGTCTGAACAGGAGAAATACGTGAAATATATTCTAAGGTGAGTAATGAACCATAACCTCAATTGTGATAGAAGTCTGTTTTTAAACTTTTTACGCAAACAAGAACTTTTCAAATTAATCATTTTGATGCTCGGTAGGGGAGCGGCGGCGAATGCGGCGCATATAAAGGAAAATGCACGATTAAAATTAAAATATAAAGTAAAATATTGTAATAAAATATATTTTGTTCAGGCTAATATCTTACCAATGCGCTATATGCATGAAGATAATTCAATTGAAGTTCATTAAAACAGCAAATTAATGTGTTTTCCAAAAGGGTTTGAAATATTTTAGGATATTTCAATAGTTTTCAAGGAATTTTTAACTGATTTTAGTAATTTAATTGATTCAAAAGGATTGTTGGAGGATTTCTTCAAGATTGTGAATATTTTAAGGTATTTCAAAAGAACCCAAGATATTTTCAAAAGGTTTGAACAATTTCAAGGGATTTCAAAAAGTTTTAAAGGATTTGAAAACTTTCAGAGGATTTGCAATATTCTAGAGTAACTCAATAGATTCCAAATCAGTTTCGAGAGCTTTAAAAAGTTTTAAGTGATTTTCGAAGTTTTAAATGGTTTGAAATATTTTGGGGAATTTCTAATGACTCAGTTTTCTAATTCTCAGTTTTTAATTTTTCTAAGCGATGACGCTGTTTTGCTACTATTTTGAAAAAAATATACTAAAGACACAATTTTCAAATCAGAAACACAAATTCATCAACCCAGATGGATTTTCTAACAATAAAAAAAATGTCATGAAAAATGTTTAATTCCAAGCCAAAAACATAAACTTTCAACAAAACTGTTGAAGGTTCGACAAAATATTTAAATTTTTTCTCAAAAAGATAAATTTTCAAACAAGAAGATTGATTTTCTATCAGAGAGGAAGAATTTTGAATAAAATATGTACATAAATTTTAAACCAAATATTTGAATTTTCATATAGAAAAATTAATTTTCTATCAAAAAAGAAGAATTTTTGACAAATGACATAAATCTCCATCTGAGTACTTTGGACAATGGATGTGATGTTAGTTCTTTGATTTGGTTAATTTTTAGTTTGTATTTTTTTTGCTTCGAGTTTTTTTGCGTGAATATTTGAATTTCGAACCAGAAAGATCAATTTTTAACCACAAATGGAACAGTTCAATTTTACACATTAATATTTTTACACCTGGAAGATATTATCTACATTTTAAAACGAGAATTAAACAATGATAACGAGGAAGAATGTAATAAGAAATTAAAGTATCAGATGGAAACAATGCTTCATAAAAATAGATATAAAAAGTGACGTAAGTCCCGCGACGTAAACCAAATACTTTGTGCAATGTTTTTGTATTATTACTTATCTAACATATGTGGATTTAAAAAATAAAATTTATACTTTATACTTTCAACCATTTTATGACAAATATTTTACATACATTTTTTTGTATAGAAAGAATCCATGTAAAATTATACATGTTCTACAATTACAGTCGCAAAATATATCAGGGAGAAAATTTTTTTAATGATAATTATGCGAAACGTTACGAAAAATTATTCTAAAGAAAAATTGAAAACAGCTTTTCGCAATAGGAAAAAGAAAATATATTTTTGAAAAGCTTTTGTTTCATTTAGCTTTTAATAAGAAAGATACTGTACATTTTATAAAGGCCTGGAAAGTTCTTTCGACAGGATAATTTTCTTCTTATAATAGAAGAATTTTATCATTTTTACGTGAACAACAGATACATCTCTCAATGCATAATAAAAACAACTTAAAAATTGATTATCATATCTCTTAAAAATTGGAAGATTGGTAGTTACTGCCATTATCCTATGTATCATTTTTTTTCACTTTGTAAAACTTATATAATAATGAAAATTAATATCATTCGCAGTATTTATCAATTTGAAATTTATATGCTCATATACATGTTATAACGAATTATTCACAAATAATTTTAGAAATAACATTTTTTTTAATTTATAAAATAAAAAATGTATTACGGCGGTATAATTTACAAATAAGTTAAGTGTTAGACAAATTTAAGAGCCAGTTATAATAAATTAAATTATAATTATATTCACAATTCTTTCAAGATGATAACGATGGCAGAATTTACCAAAAAATAAATTGTGAGACACCTGTTACTCCTTCAGCTTTAACAAAGAACAAAAATGAAAAGGAGCTCCTTACTGGAGGCTACGTACATCATCCTGTGGCGAGTTTCGTACCTTCTAATCATTATTTTGTACAAATATTTTCAACATTAATGAAATAGGAATAGTATAGGAAAAATAAGTATCTGGTTTATTCTTTTTCATAAAAAAATTAGTAGGTGCGCGCAAGACTACTATTGTAAAATAAATCTCACAAATTCTGATTTGCGTGAAGCTCAAAAAATGTACAAAAAATTTAAGATATATTATATTATTATATTCACCAATAGAATCGAGGACAACTGCCAAGGATATGATGAGAGTAGAAAAAATCCACATATTTTCTGATCAGAGGAAAACTAATTAATGTGTTGATGAAGAATATCATTGAAACGGTAACTAACGAATATCCATGATCCTTATTAATTAAATAGTGTATCAGATAGCCTTTATCTTATGGATAATAAGCGGTAATCTTCTTCTGCTCAGATGTTTACATTTCATTAGAGTGAGTTTCAAGGAATAATATTTACTCAATAAATTAATTATTTTTTTACTTAAAATATAACTTTTTCATGTTTGGCAGAAAATTTATCTCTTTCAGTTAAAGATTCATGTACTTTGTTGAAAAAAACTTCTTTTGTTGTTCTAATATCGCCTATTATATTTTTCACTAAAAGTTATCTTTTTGTTATGGTTAGTTCTAGATCATTGACATCACTCTCTGCACCAGTATTTTTAGGGATAGTATCAAGAAGTGGAGGGTTTCAGATGAACCCTCTCTCTCAGATCACTCACAGATAGAGTTCGTGTTGGAATCTGTTGTACCCACTGGCCCTAAATGGGTCAGAAATCCAAGAAGAACGGACTGGGATCAATTTTCCACGGAACTAAGATGTGCACTTTCAGAGGTTCCCAGGTCAATTCGAGACGTGGACACCCTGGAGATGGCAGTCAAAACTTTCACGGAAGCCATCAAAGCTACTTATGAAAGTAATTGTCGACCTACAATAGTCCGAAAGGCTGAGGAGACATACTGGTGGAATGGGAAACTCAAAGAGCTTCGCAGGGTAACCAGAGAGAGGTTCAGACGTGCCAGTAGTGGCAAAACGAAGGAACTATGGACGTCATTCAGAACGATGAGGGACGAATACAGAGGTGCAATACGTAAGGCAAAGCAGGAGAGCTGGACCAACTTTTGCACAGACATCGAGAAGGGATCTGAGGCGGTTAGACTGGACAGGCTGCTTTCTCGAAATCCGGACGCTATTCTCGGCGCTCTAAAATTGCTCGGAGAGGGATACTCAGAGTCGGACGGGGATAACTTGACTCATCTGGTCAGGGCACATTTTCCAAGCTTTTCAAGGTCTGGATAAGGGGGGACGGCAACTCAGAGGCAAGCAAAGTCATCTGTGGCCTAATTGCGCCCCAAACGACGGCTGGCCAACGAGTTTGTCGCCCTGCCAGGGTCAGTTGGGTCCTGAAATCCTTCAGTCCTTACAAGTCTCCTGGCCCGGATGGCATATATCCAGCCCTCTTACAGTGGGCTGGAGAGATCATCATAGGGCCGCTAGTGAGACTTGCTAGGGCTAGTTTCACGTTGGGATATGTCCCGACGGCATGGAGAGGTACGAGAGTATCATTCCGAAGGCAGGTAGGATCAGTAATACTTCACCCAAGGATTTCCGGCCCATCAGCCTATCTTCTTTCCTATTAAAAACAGTGGAAACACTTGTGGATGGATATATCCGCGATAAGGTCTTGTCAAGCAGACCGCTCCACAAGGAGCAACATGCCTGCAGGGCTGGTCACTCGACGGAAACGGCCCTAATCGGAGCAGTGAACCTAATTGAAGGTCAACTAAAGGAGAAAGGCCTTGCGATTGGAACCTTTATGGGCATCGAAGGATCCTTCAATAAGACCTCTGGAGAGGTGATCAGGGCAGCCATGATTACACATGGTGTGCCTACTGCAGTCGTGGAATGGGCTTGCCACATGTTGGCCAACAGGAATCTAACCACGACTAAGGGTGATGTCACTCTAAGTGGAACCACTGACTCGGGATGTCCGCAGGGGGGAGTTTTATCGCCCTTGTTGTGGTGCCTGTTATTGGATGAATTACTTCATCTACTCTCGAGTCACGGCCTTCACATGATAAGCTATGCGGACGATATATTTGTTATCATGCGCGGTCGGCATCTGGATGTGCTCTTCGGAGTAATGCAGCAAGCACTGATGATAGTAGATTCATGGTGCAAGAATACTGGATTTTTGGATAATCTGAGTAAGACAGATGCGGTTGTTTTCACCAGAAGGTACAAGTGGGGGACTACGAGTACATTGAAACTTGGAGGACAACAACTGGAAATCAAAGAACGGGCTAAATATCTAGGAGTAATTCTGGATAAGAAGCTATCATGGAATGAGCACCTGGAAAACAAGTGCAAGAAGCTAGTAGCGACCCTATGGCTCTGTAGGAAAGCCATAAAGAAAATCTGGGGCTTGAAAAATCGAATTTCCAAGATTTCTAAACATTGAATAGATTTAAAAGATTTCTGATTTGGAACAGGGAATGTTGGAAATAAAATTATAATTCTCTATTTGAACTGAGAATTTTATAAAAATTAATTATTATGATGTTACTGGTTTTTTGTATACTTGGTCTGAAATCAATATTTTTTTGAAAATTGGTTATTGATTTTACAGATTCGAAAAAAATCTCTAGCTCGAAACTCATGAAATGAATAATCAATATTCAAAAAATATTGATTTGAGACCAAGTGAACAAAAAAACATTAAGATCATAATAATTAATATTTGGCTGGTCAAAAACCATAGCATCAATCAATAATAATTTTATAAAAACTTGTTTCTTCTTAATCATAATTAAAATTATAATTCTGTAATTATCAAGAATTTATTATTGTTTATAATATTATTTTCTGAAATTAAACTACAAAATTGCAGTTTTCTTACATTCTACAACGTTTATTCGACCTTATAGTTGCGGGTTTTTCTCAATTTTTCAACATTTTGTCGGCTTTTTATTTATAAAAAAATAATAATCTCTCTTAGCTACGAAACGTTTAATTGTTGAAAATTAAACTATTTTGTTAAATAATTAACTATTTTACTGAATAATTAATTCTTTTTTTGAAAATTTAACTATTATTTTGTTCAAAAATTCTTTTTTTGTTGCTGAAATGTCAACTAGTAGATTTCTTTTTTTGATTAGCGTTTAATCTTTTTTTATTAAAAGTTCAAACACTGTTCAGACGAAAAATAATTTTCTTGTCGTTTAAAATAAAACTATTTGGAGAAAAATTCATATTTTTGGTTGAAAATTTGTGGTTTTTTTTGTTGAAAATTAATTTTATCAACTCAAAATTTAACTATGGCATTTCTGGTTCAAAATTGATCTTTTTTAGTGGAAAAATCATATATTTTGTTAAAAATCCGTCTGTTTTGGTAAAAATTAATTTTTTTCTGTTGAAATTTAATTACTTTCATTGAAAATTAAACTACTTGGGTAGAAAATTCATTTTTTCGGGCTGGAAAATTTATTTCTTTGGTTAAAAACTGAACTATTTTGTTTGTATTTTGATAAAAAAATTTTTATTTGGTGGAAAATATTAATTTGGGGGGGGGGGGGGGGAAATAAAATTTTT
>CAKNXH010085622.1:4083-27416 GCA_932178445.1 Andricus quercusramuli | reverse complement strand
ATATTTGAAATCGGCAACCTCGAAAACCTGACTATCGCCAATTTCATACAGATCTACAGATGTTGTAGGTGGTATCGATATTCAAGATGTTGAGGATATTAAAAATGTTACAGATGTTAAATCTGTTGAAAATTTTCTGTATGTTGAATATGAAAGATGTTAAAATGTTTAAAATTTTGAAGATGTTCAACATGTTCAAGATGATGTGACATTGAAGATGTTCAAGATATTCAAGAGTCTCGAACTCTTACAGATGTTTTAGGTGGTATTGATGTTCAAGATGTTAAAGATATTGAAAATGTTACAGATTTTGAATCTGTTGAAAATGTTCGGTATGCTGAATATGAAAGATGTTAAAATGTTAAAAATGTTAAAGATGTTCAACATGTTTAAGATGCTGTGAAAAATGAAGATGTTCAAGATATTCAAGAGTTTCGAACTCTTACAGATGTTGTAGGTGGTATTGATGTCCATGATATTGAGGATATTAAAAATGTTACAGATTTTGAATCCGTTAAAAATGTTCGGTATGTTGAATATGAAAGATGTTAAAATGTTAAAAATTTTGAAGATGTTCAATATGTTCAAGATGCTGTGACATTGAAGATGTTCAAGATATTCAAGAGTCTCGAACTCTCACAGATGTTATAGGTGGTATTGATGTTCAAGATGTTGAAGATATTTAAAATGTTACAGATTTTAAATCTGTTAAAAATGTTCGGTATGTTGAATATGAAAGATGTTGAAATGTTGAAAATTTTGAAGATATTCAAGATGTTCAAGATGCTGTGACATTGAAGATGTTCAAGATATTCAAGAGTTTCGAACTCTTACAGATGTTGTAGGTGGTATAGATGTTCAAGATGTAAAGGATATTAAAAATGTTACAGATGTTAAATCTTTTAAGAATGTCCGGTATGTTGAATATGGAAGATGTTAAAATGTTAAAAATTTGGAAGATGTTCAAGATGATGTGACATTGAAGATGAAGATGTTCAAGATATTCAAGAGTTTCGAACTCTTACAGATGCTAAAGGTGGTATTGATGTTCAAGACGTTAGGGATATTAAAAATGTTACAGATGTTACATCTGTTATGAATGTTCGGGATGTCGAATATGAAAGCTGTGAAAATGTTAAAAATGTAGAAGATGTTCAAGATGTTCAAGATGCTGTGACATTGGAGATGTTCCATATATTCAGGAGTTTCAAACTCTTACAGATGTTTTGGGTGGTATTGATGTTCAAGATGCTAAAGATATTAAAAATATCTGGAATTTAGGGATTTTAAAAATGTTAGAGATAGTACAGATGGTATAGATGTTACACATGTTGAAAGATGTTAAATATGTTACAGTTTTGAAAGATGTTCAAGATTTCAAGGATGTTCATGATGCTAAAGATATTATGTATGTTAAGGGTGTTAAGGGTGTTACGGATCTCTTAGTTATTCAAGGTGCTAACAATGTGCAAGGTTTAGAGATGTTCAAGATGTCGATATTGTTTCAGGTGTTAAATATGAAAAAAATGTTACAAATGTTCAAGGTTTTAAAGATGTTACAGATGGTGAAAATAATAAGGATGTTCAAGATGTTCGAAATGTTAAATATGTGACATAGGGTTATGGGTGTTAATGGTGTTAAGGGTGTCAAGGGTGTTATGGATATTCAAGATGTTGCAGATGTTATGAGTATGATGTTGGAGACGTCAGAGGTTTGAAAAATGTTAACGATGTTGGCGATGTTGAGGATTATAAGAATGTTAAAGATGTTAGAGATTATAAAAATGCTATAGATGTTCCAGATATTTCTATATATGGTAATGATGTTCAAGTGTTAAATATGTTACAGATGTTACAGATGATAACGATGCTACAGACAATTAAAAATTAAATATCAAAGGTGCTAATATGTCAAAGATATTCAATATGTTCAAAATGTTAGGGGAGTTGAAGATGTCGATGATGTTCAAGGTTTTCAATATTTCACCGAGGGTAAAAATGTTCAGGATGCTACAAATGTTTGAGATTTTAATGATGTTCAAGATATCTAAGATATTACAGATTGTAAAGCTGTCACAGATAGTGAAGATATTGAGTTTCTTACAGATGTTAGGAATGCTAAAGATGTTAATGGTAATTAAGACAATAAATATGTTAAAGATATTAAGGTATTAAAGGTGTTAGAGGTGTGAAGCGCGGCATAGATTTCAAAGATGTTACAGATTTTATAGATATCAAGGTGTTATAGATGTTGAAGATGTTGAGCATGTATAAGATCTTAGAGGTTCAAAAGATGTTCAAGATGTTGCAGATTTTAAGAATGTTATATACGTTCGAGATTATAACAATGTTGAAGATGTTCCAGATATTTTTATAGATGGTAATGATGTTGAATGTAAATATGTTACAGGTGTTAAAGATGTAAGAGGTGTTAAAGATTATTATTAATGATTGAAGATTCAAGATTAACAATGTTATATTTGTCGAAGATATTCAAGATGTTCAAGATGTCAAGATTATTATTAATTTTAAGGCTGTCAAGAATGTTTAAAGGGTTAAAGATGTTGAAGTATCTAGCGGTGTCGAGGATCACATAGATATTGAAGATGTTTCTGAAGTTGAGTAGTTGAAGGTGTTAACGATGTATTAGATGCTGAATATGTTAATAATTTTCTAGGACCAAGATGTCAAAGATGTTTAGATTGTTAGAGATGTTAATGGTATTAGAGACTTCAAATATGTTAAATATGTCAAGGTGTTATAGATGTTACAGATTTTAAAGATGTTAGGGGTGTTAACAATGATGAAAGATTGAATATTAAAGGACAAAGATGTCAAAGATGTTAGGAATGTTGAAGATGTTACAGATGGTAAGAATGTTGATGATGTTCAAGGTGTTTCAGATGTTGAGGATGTTCGAGATGTTCAAGATATTACAGATTGTAAATGTGTCACAGATGGTAAAGATATTGAGGTTGTTAAAGATGTTAGGAATGTTGAAGATGTTAATGGTCTTGAAGATATTTAATATGTTAACGATATTAAGTTGTCAAAGGTGTTAAGAATGTTGGGGGTGTTGAGCATGTTAAAGATCTTTCAGATTGTATTGATATCAATGTGTTATAGATGTTGCAGATGCAACAAAGTTCAAGGTGTTATACATCTTAAAGATGTTCAGGATGTATGAGGTGTTAGAGGTTCAAAAAATGTTGAGGATGTTGCATATTTTAAGAATGTTATGTACGTCAGATATTATAATCATGTTAAAGATGTTACAGATATTTTTACAGATGGTAAGGATGTTAAATGTAAATATGCCACAGATGTTTTTTGTGTTAAAGATTATTAAAGATTGGAGATTATCTATAAAATGTTTCGGATATGTCGAAGATGTTCAAGATGTTCAAGATGTTGAGATTGTTAAAAAGTTTAAGGATGTCAAGAATGTTTAAAGTGGTAAAGATGTTAGAGTCGTTAAGGGTGTTGAGGATTGCATATATGTTGAAGATGTTTATGACGTTGAAGTAGGTAAAGGTGTTAAAGATGTATAAGATGCACAATATGCTGATAATTTTCTAGGACAAAGATGTCAAAGATGTCAGGAAAGTTAAAGATGTTGATGGTATTAAAGAGATTGAATATGTTAAAGATGTTAAGATGTTAAAGGTATTAAGAATGTTAGATGTGTTAAGCATATTAAAGATGTTGCAGTTTGTATTGATATCAATATTTTATAGATGTTAAAGATGTTCAGAATGTATAAGATGTCAGAGGTTCGAAAAATGTTGAAGATATTGCACATTTTAAGAATGTTATATACGCTAGAGATTATAGCCACGTTAAAGATGTTCCAGATATTTTTATAGATGGTAATGATGTTCAATATAAATATGTTACAGATGTTAGAGATGTAAGGGGTGGTGAAGATTATTAAAGATTGAAGATTAAAAATTAAAAATATTAGATATGTCGATGATATTCAAGATGTTCAAGATGTGAAGAAAATTATTGGTTTTAAGTATGTCAAGAATGTTAAAAGTAGTGAAGATGTTAAAGTCGTTAAGGGTGTCGAGGATAGAATAGATGTTGAACAAGTTTATGATGTTAGAGTGATTAAACGTGTTAAAGATGTATGAGATGCTAAATATGTTAATAATTTTCTAGGACAAATATGTCAAAGATATTAAGATTTTTAGGGATGTTAATGGTATTAAAGACATCACCTATGTTGCAGATTTCAAGGTGTTATACATGTTGAAGATGCTGAGGATGCAAAGCTCTTACAGGTTCCAAAAATTTTGAAGATGTTACAGATTTGAAGAATGTTATACACGTTAGAGATTATAACCATGTTAAAGATGTTCCAGATATTTTCACAGAAGGTAATTATGTTGAATTTAAATATGTTACAGATGTTGAAGATATTTGGGGTGTTAAAAATTATCAAAGATTGAAGATTAATGACTACGGGTGTTAGATATGTCGAAAATATTCAAGATGTTCAAGATGTTAAGAATATTAGTGATTTTAAGGATGTTAAGAATGTTAAAAGTGGTCAAGATGTTAAGGTCATTAAGAGTGTTGAGGATCGAATAGATCTTGAAGATGTTTAGGATGTTAAAGTGGTTGAAGGTGTTAAAGATGTATTAGATGCTAAATATGTTAATAATTTTCCAAGACAAAGATGTCAAATATGTTAGGAATGTTAAAGATGTTCATGGTATTGAAGACATTAAATATGTTGAAGATGTTAAGGTGTTAAAGGTCTTAGGAACGTTAGGTGTGTTGAGCATGTTAAAGATGTTCCAGATTTTATTGATATCAATGTATTATAGATGTTAAAGATGTTCCAGATTGTGTTGATATCAATGTATTATAGATGTTAAAGATCTTGCACATGCAACAGAAGACAAGGTGTTATACATTTTAAAGATGTTCAGGATGTATAAGATGTCAGATGTTCAAAACATTTTAAGGATGTTGCAGATTTTAAGAATGTTATGTACGTCAGAGGTTCTAACCATGTTAAAGATGTTCCAGATATTTTTATAGATGTTTTTTTTTTATTTATTATAAGTTTTTATAGATGGTAATGACATTGAATGTAAATATGTTAAAGATGTTAAAGATGTAAGGAGTGTTGAAGGTGATCAAAGATTAAAAGTGTTAGATATATCAAAGATATTCCAAATGTTCAAGATGTTCAAGATGTTAGAGTAGTTAAGGGTGTTCAGGATCGCTATATGTTGAAGATGTATAGGACCTTGAAGTAGTTAAAGGTATTAGAGATGTATGAGATGAGAAAGATGTTATAATTTTCTGGGAAAAATATCTCGAAGATGCAAGGAATGTTCAAGATGTTAATGGTATTAAAGACATTTAATATTTTAAAGGAGTTAATGTGTTCAAGGTGTTAATGATGTTCGATGTTTGATTTTATCATAATTTCAAGAATGTTAAAGATTTCAAAGATATTGATGATGTAGAGGATAATTGTAAGATGATTTCAAGAATGTTAAAGATTTCAAAGATGTTGAAGATGTTGATGATGATTTTCAGAATGTTAAAGATTTCAAATATGTTGAAGATGTGATGTTGAAGATGTTGAGGATGATTCTGATAATTTTAAAGATTTTAAAGATGTTGAGGATAATAATAATGTTGATGATGTTGAGAACCATAATAGTGTTAAATAGGTTGCAGATGTTAAGGATCTCAATCAACTAATTTAATCAATTATATATACGTTAGAGATTAAAGCCAGGTTGAAGATGTAACAGATATTTTTATAGAAAGTAATGATGTTCAATGTGAATATGTTACAGATGTTCAAAATGTTGGGGGTGTTAAAGATTATTAAAGATTGAAGGTTAAAGATTAAAGGTGTTAGAGATTTTAAAGATGTTCCAGATGTTCCAGATGTTAAAGATGTTCAATGTGTTAAGATTATTAATGATTTTAAGGATATAAAGAATGTTAAAAGTAGTGAAGATGTCAGGAATGTTAAAAGTAGTGAAGATGTTGAAGTCGTTAAGGATGTAGTGGATCGCATAGTTGTTGAAGATGTGTATGATGTTGAAGTAGTTGAATGTGTTAAAGATGTAACAGATGCTAAATATGTTGACAATTTGCTGGGACGAAAATGTCAAAGATGTTAGGAATGTTAAAGATGTCAGTGGTATTAAAGACATTAAATATGTTAAAGATGTTAGGGTGTTAAGAATGTTAGGGGTGTTAAGCATGTTATAGATGTTAAAGATTTTACAGATTGTATAGATGTCAAGGTGTTGTAGATGTTAAAGATCTTCAGCATGTGTAAGATGTCAGAGGTTTAAAAAATGTTGAAGATGTCGGTGATTTTAAGAATGTTTATACGTTAGAAATTATACCCATGTGGAAGATTTGCCAGATATTATCATAGATGGTAATGATGTTGAATGTAAATATATTACAGATGGTAAAGATGTAGGGGGTGTTGAAGATTATTAAAGATTGAAGATTAAAGAATAAAGCTCTTAGATATATCTAAGATATTCAACATATTCAAGATGTTGAAGATGTTCGGATTATTAACAATTTTGAGGATGTCAGGTATGTTAAAAGTGGTAAAGATGTTAAAGTCGTTAAGGGTGTTGAGGATAGCCAAGATGTCGAAGATGTTTATGTCGTTGAAGTAGTGGAAGGTATTAAAGATGTCTCAGATGCTGAATATTTTGATAATTTTCTAGGGCAAAGATGTCAAAGATGTTCTGGATTCTCAAGATGTTACAGATGGTAAAAATTCTGATGATGTTCAAGATGTTTGAGATGTCAAGGATGTTCAAGATTTTTCAATTGTTGCAGATTATAAATATGTTATAGATGGCATACGTTTAGGTTGTAAATGTGTTGGAAATGTTGAAGATGTTTGAAGGTATTAAAATATGTTAAAGACGTGAACGATGTTCAAGATGTGAACGATGTTCAAGATGTGAAAGCTGTTCCAGATGTTAGAATTGGTGAGAATTTAAAGGATGTTCGAGTTGGTAGAAATTTTTTAAGGATCTTAAGGATGTTAAATATGCTGGAGGTGTTATAGATGTCAAAGATGTTGATGATGTTGAATATGTTCAAGATTTGCAGGATATTCAAGATGTTAGATATTTTACAGGTGTTCGATGTGGAAAGGATGTTAAGGATTTGTAGGTTGTTAAGGATGCTTAAGATGTTAAAGATGTTCGAAATTATAAGGATGTTCAATATGATAATGATGTTTAATATTTTATAGATGTTCAGGACAACACAGATGTTGAATACTTGGAGATGTACAGGATGTTCAATACGTTCGAGAAGTTAAAGATGTATGAGATGTTCGACTTGTTCAAGATGTTATAGATCTTAAAGATTTTGTACATCAATAAAAGAATTTTCTTAGGTTAGTCTTTTCATTTGACATGTTGCAACCCATTAACAAGTCTCTCACTTCATTGATTTTCTGCCAGGAGTCAAGTCAAGACCTGGAGCTAAAAGCCGAAGGTATAAAGAGTGCTTCAGCTCGGGAACGAATATTTTTCTTAATTGAGAAAAATTGATGTGGGAGGTTTCGCGGAGGTTTAAAAAAAACTAAACGTTCCCAACAGTCACGCTGGCTGCTCTGAGTTGGAAGACCTATTACGCGAAACATGACTCCTTCCTTGCCGGACCGAGCTGGTACAACTTGTACGTGCAAGAGTAAAAAGGAGAGACGAAAAAGAAAGGAGAGAGAGAAAAAGAGGCTGAAAGAGAGAGAGGCAGAAAGAGAGAGAGAGAGAGAGTAGAGAGAGAGAGAGATAAACTGAACCATACGAACTCATAATGGAGAGAGAGGAATGGTGGGACATTGAAGAAGAAAAAAAGAGGGTGGAGAGAAATGTGAGAGGTTGAGACTTGAGTTATTGGAGAGAAGGGTGAGGTCAAAATTCAAGAGAGAAGAATACGAAGAAGGGCGAAATCAAAGTTAGAGGAAAAGGGGAGATTTTCTTAATTTGGATCTGAAATTTAGTTTAGCAATACATTTTTCCCCTGACCAGTTTTAATTTTATGAGTTCGCTGGTAGAAAAATGTTTACAAAAAAGTACAGAAAACTAAAACTACTAAAACTAAAGAAAAAAATTGTTGAATTCTATTTTAGTTTTAATCTTCTAAAAGAATTTACAGAAAATTGCAACTACAAGAATCTACAGGAATTCGCATTTTTTGTAGCCAAGAAGCTGTTCTTTTTCGACCTAGGATGAAAAATTTTGAGATTTTCGTTAATTTTTAAACGATAGTAGAATATGTTTTGAAAATGTTTATATCAACGAATGCGCTGATCTTTTCTGAATGCTAAACACCTATTAAGAGTTCAATTGGGTTTAAGCAAAGTTATTATATACATGAAAAAGCGGAACGACCTTTATATGGGTAATTGTCAAATTGTAGGCTTTTAGCACCTACAGTGACGATCATATTATTATTAGGAATTATATATTTCATAACGGAAATTGATCTTATCACATGTAAAAATCTTTAATCCAAACGGGGCAGTTATGGAAATGAGAAATAATAATGAATCCATGCGCACTCGCATATAATCAGTCGTACGCTGTTCTATTGTATTGGCCGTACGGTAATGATGCGAGAAAAATGTTAACGTTTAACCTCTTTTAATGTTTATAAAAAAATAACAGATTTTAATTATGAAAAGTCACCTACGAAAATGGTTTTTAATGCACGTACGGGAATGACGTTTTTTTTGTCAAGATGCACTTTCCAGTTTTAATATCGAATTCACAAAAAAGAGAGTTAATATTTTAAGCTCAATTTTATAAAATCTTGTATTAAACGATTCGCCTAATATTTCTGTATTTATTACTCAAATGTAACTGCAATATTTTACGAGAAAAAAAGACGTACGGCAATGACGTCTGGAATGGCAAAAATTGAGGGACAGACTTCAAGGCTTTTACAATATTATTTATTTGACTTAAATATGTGCATACATTAAATTTATGTTCATTTGAAGTTTACAAACTTGATATTTTAAGTGTTTTTCAGGTTACTGTCTAAAAAAAAGGAGAGAATCAGTTTATCCCTGTGCAAAGTGAATTTGGGACGCCGTACGGTAATGACGGTTTGAGTGTTCTTATATTAAATTACAGTAAATAGGAACAGAAATGAAAAAAAAGAACTGACCATTTTGTAGAGGATGATAATAAGTGTTCATTAAATTTAAAAAAACAACTTTTTTGACTCTTGTACCGGTGTTCCACAACGCATGTCCCTATCATGGAACAGCAAAGAAATGTGTGTTTTTTTCATCAATATGGCTTATTTTATATTTTTTTCTATATCAAATCGAAGTCAATAGTACAATGAACTTTTATTTCAATCCTTGATAGAGACTTAATAGTAACTTCCTGCGTTTTATTGATTATTGGTCCTTTTTCGTAAAAAGTGAATGTTCATGTTTGAAAATTCATATTTTTCCTTGAATATTCAACAGTTCTTTTTAAATTTGTTTTCTCTGTGACAGAAAAGTATTTTTTTTTTTTTGTAAACTCAACTTTTCTTGAAAATGTATGTTTTTTGGTTGAAATTTTAATTATATTACATTGTTCGTTGAGACTTCATCTTTTTTGGTTGAAAATCAGTTTTTTTGTTACTAAAAGTTCAATTATTCCAGTCGAAAATTTTTGGACGAAAATTTAACTGTTTGATTGATAATTGATCACTTTGATTTAAAAATTGAAATATTTGGTGAAAAATTGTTGTACCTTTTTGATATAAAATTCCATTATCCCAGTTGAAGATTCATCATTCTAATTGAAAATTCATTTCTGATTGAAAATTTAACGACCTTGCTAAAAATCAATTTATCTATTCCAGTTGAAAATTTAACTATTTTGTTGGGAATTCGCTTTTTTTGTTAGAAATTAGTTTTTTTTAAAGAAAATTTAACTATTCTATTTTTGATTGGAAATGAATCTTCTTTAGACGACAGTTTAACTGTTTTATTGATAATTGATCTTTTTTTCAATTAAAATATTTTGTGAAAATTTTTTGTACATTTTTTGGTATAAAATTCCACTACTCCAGTTGAAGATTTTCGTCAAAAATTAATTTGTTTAACTTAACGTTTGACTATTCTATTTTTTGTTGAGAATTCTTCTCTTTTGGTTTGTAAAATTCAACTATTGATTAAAAATTTATCATTTTCAGTTGCGAATTCAAGAACTTGTTTGCAAATTCATATATTGTGTTGAAAATTCGTATTCTTTTTTAGAAAATTAATCTTCATGGTTGAATATTCATATTTTTGGTTGAAAATTCAATCATTTCAGTTCAAGATTCATTATTTGAATTAAAAATTCATTTGTTTGTTTGAAGATTCAATTATTCCAGTTGAAGATTCATCATTTCATTTGAAAATTTATCACCTTGGTTGAAAATTCATATCTTTTTCTTGTTAGAAATTAGTTTTTTCAACAGAAAATTTAACTATTCTATTTTTGGTTGAAAATGTATCTTTTTTAGACGACAGTTTAACTGTTTGATTGATAATTGATATTTTTTTATTAAAATATTCGGTGAAAATTTTCTGTACATTGTTTGGTACAGAATTCAACTATTCCAGTTGAAGATTCATCATTTCAGTTGAAAATTCATCACATTAGTTGGAAATTGAACTGCTTGATTGAAAATCCGTTTTTTTTCGTTAAAAATTAATTTGTTTAACTTAACGTTTGACTATTCTATTTTTTGTTGAACATTCTTCTCTATTTTTGTTGTTGGAAAATTCAACTATTGGTTAAAAATCTAATTTTCAGTTGCAAATATTGCGATATTACAAATTATTATTATTTATTATATATTTTTATTATTATTAAAATTTGCAATATTCTCAATAATTGTCATCCTAGGTCGAAAAAGAAACAACTTTTTGACTGAAGATAAAAATTGAGCAATTAAGAAAGAATTCATCAGGGTCATTGAAAAAAAAGGTTTCGAACTCTTGAAGATAAAAAATTTTTATAAAAGAATTATCATTCTGATTTGAAACAGGGAATTTTTGAAAAAATTATCATTTGAGTTAAATCGGGGCATTCGCAAGAAAAAAATAATTCTGATTTGGAACAGGGAATTTTCAAAAAGAATTAAAATTTTGAGTTGAAACGGGTATTGGCGAAAGGAATTATGATTCTGATTGGGCACAACTAATTTTCGAAAAAATTTGGTATATCGAGTTGGAACGGGGAATTCGCAAAAGGAATTGTGATTCTGATTTGGAACAGGGAATTTTCGAAAAGAACTATAATTCTGTAATAAAGAAAAGGAATTTTCTAAAGAATTATAATTTTTACAGTTATCGGCGAATTTTCTAAAAGAATTCAAATTTTGAATTATAAAGGGGAATTATGCCAAAGGAATTATGATTCTGATTTGGAACAGGGAATTTTGGAAAATATTTATAATTTTAAGTTGGAACTAGGAATTTGCGAGAAGAATTATAATTTTGATTTGAAAATGGAAATATTAGGAAAGAATTATGACTCTGTAATAAAAAAAAGGAATTTTCCAAAGAATTATAATTTTTTACTGGGATCGGCGAAATTTCTAAAAAAATTGAAATTTTTATTTGGAACGGGACATTTGCGAGAGGAATTGTGATTCTGATTTGGAATAAGGAATTTTTGAAAAGATCTATAATTCTGTAATAAAGAAAAAATAATTTTCCAAAGAATTATAATTTTTCCTGGGATCGGCGAATTTCCCAAAAGAATTACAATTTTTAGTTAAAAAAGGAAATTTGCGAAAGGAATTAGGATCTGATTTGGAACAGGATATTTTGAGAAATATTTATAACTTTGAGTTGGAAGGAGGAATGTTCAATAGGAATGGTGATACGGAGTTGAAACTGGGAATTTTCAAGGAGAATTAAAATTTTGAGTTGGAACGGGAAGTTGACGAAATAAATTATAATCTTAATTTAGAACGGAAAATTTTTGTAAAAATTGTAATTTTAAGTTGGAACGGGAAATTTGCAAAAAGAATTAGGATTCCGTTCTGGAACAGGCAATTTTCGAAAAGAATTATAATTTTAAATTAGAGCGGGAAATGTTCGAAAGAATTATGCTTCTGATTTGGAAAAACGAATTAAAATTTTGAGTAGAAACGGGGAATTTGAGAGAGGAATTTTGTAATGAAAAAAAGAAATTTTCCAACACAATTATAATTCCGTATTGGAAGAAGAAATTCTCTAGAAGAGTTATATTTTTCACTGGGATCGGGGAATTTGCGAAAAGAATCAAGATTCTGTTTTGGAACAGGAAATTTTTGAAAAGAATTATAATTTTGATTCAGAACGGGAAATGTTCCAGAAGAATTCTGATTCTGATTCGGGAAAGCGAATTTTTGAGGAGAATAAAAATTTCAAGATAAAACGGGGAATATGGGAAAGGAATTACGATTCTGGTCAGAAACAGGGAATTTGTTAAAAGTACTATAATTCCTAAAAGAAAAAGGAATTTCCTAAAAAAAAACAAAATTCCGACTCGAAAGCGGAAATTCTCTAGAAGAATTTTAATTTTCACTGGGATCGGGGAATCTGCGAAAAGAATTAAGATTCTGTCTTGGAACAGGGAATTTTTGGAAAGAATTATAATTCTGATTTGAAAAAGCGAATTTTCAATACAAATAAAAATTTTAAGATGAAACGGGGAATTTGCGAAAGGAATTGCGAATCTATTTAGAAAAAGGGAAATTTTCTAGAAGAATTTTAATTTTTACTGGGATCGGGTAATTTGCGAAAAGAATTAAGATTCTGTCTTGGGACATAGAATTTTTGGAAAGAATTATAATTCGGATTTGAAACAGGGAATTTTGGAAAAGAATTATGATTCTGATTTAGATAAGCGAATTTTCGAGAAGAATAAAAATGTTAAGGTAAAACGGGGAATTTTCGAAAGAAATTACGATTCTGATCAGGAACAGGGAATTTTCGAAAAGAATAAAAATTGTAAGATAAAACAGGGAATTTTCGGAAGGAATTACGATTTTGATTAGGAACAGGAAATTTTCGAAAAGGACTATAGTTTCTGAAAGAAGAGAAATTTCCTTAAAAAATCAAAATCTCGACTTGAAAGCGGAAATTTTCTAGAAAATTTTAATTTTGACTGGGATCAAGGAATTTGCGAAAAGAATTAAGATTCTGTCTTGGAATAGGGAATTTTCGAATATAATAAAAATTCTGATTTGGAACAGGGAATTTTCGAGAAGAATAAAAATTTCAAGATAAAACGGGAAATTTGCGAAAGAAATTACGATTCTGATTAGGAACAGGGAATTTTCGAAAAGGACTATAATTTCTGAAAGAAAAGAAATTTCCTTTAAAAAATAAAAATCTCGACTTGAAAGCGGAAATTTTCTAGAAGAATTTTAATTTTTACTGGGATCGGGGATTTGCGAAAAGAATTAAGATTCGGTCTTGGAACCTAGAATTTTTGAAAATAATTTTAATTCGGATTTGGAACAGAGAGTTTTCGAGAAGAATCATGATTCTGATTTGGAAAAGCGAATTTTCGAAAAGAATAGAAATTTTAAGATAAAACTGGGAATTCGCGACAGGAATTACGATTTTGATCAGAAACGGGGAATTATCGAAAAGAATTATAATGCTGATTTGGAACAGGGAATTTTCAAAAAGAATAAAAATTTTATGATGAAACGTGGAATTTTCGTGAAGAATTATGATTCTGATTTGGAAAAACGAATTTTCGAAAAGAATAGAAATCTTAACATAAAACTGGGAATTTGCGAAAGGAATTACGACTTTCATCAGGAATAGGGAATTTTCGAAAATAATTATAATGCTGATTTGGATCAGGCAATTTTCGATAAGAATTATGATTCTGGTTTGGAAAAGAATAAAAATTGTAAGATAAAACAGGGAATTTGCGGAAGGAATTACGATTTTCATCAGGAATAGGGAATTTTCGAAAATAATTATAATTCTGATTTGGAACAGGGAATTTTCGAGAAGAATTATGACTCTGATTTAGAAAAACGAATTTTCGAAGAGAATACAAATTTCAAGATGAAACTGGGAATTTTCAAAAGGAAGGATTTTGATCAGGAACAGGGTATTTTCCAAAAGTATTATGATTCTGATTTGGAACAGGGAATTTTCGAGAAGAATTTTGATTTTGATTCGAAAAAGCGAATTTTCGGAAAGAACGAAATTGTTAAGATGAAACGGGGAATTTGCGAAAGGAATTACGATTTTGATCAGGAACAGGGAATTTTCGAAAAGTATTATAATTCTGATTTGGATCAGGCAATTTTGGATAAGAATTGTGATTCTGATTTGGAAAAGCGAATTTTATAAAAGAATAGAAATTTTAACATAAAACTTGGAATTTGCGAAAGGAATTACGATTTGGATCAGGAACAGGGAATTTTTGAAAAGAATTACAATTCTGATTCGGAACAGGGGATTATCGAGAAGAATTATGAATCTGATTTGGAAGAACGAATTTTTGACAAGATTTATGATTCTGATTTGGAAAAGCGAATTTTCGAAAAGGATAGAAATTTTAAGATAAAACTGGGAATTTGCGAAAGGAATTACGATTTTGATCTGGAACAGGGAATTTTCGAAAAGTATTATAATTCTGATTTGGATCAGGCAATTTTCAATAAGAATTATGATTCTGATTTGGAAAAGCGAATTTTAGAAAAGAATAGAAATTTTAAGATAAAACTGGGAATTTGCGAAAGGAATTACGGTTTTGATCAGGAACAGGGAATTTTCGAAAAGAATTATAATGCTGATTTGGAACAGGGAATTTTCGAGAAGAATTATAATGCTGATTTGGAACAGGGAATTTTCGAGAAGAATTATGATTCTAATTTGGAAAATCGAATTTTCGAAAAGAATATAAATTTAAAAATAAAACTGGGAATTCGCGAAAGGAATTACGATTTTGATCAGGAACGGAGAATTATCGAAAAGAATTATAATGCTGATTTGTAACAAGGAATTTTCGAGAAGAATTATGATTCTGATCAGGAACAGGTAATTTTCGAAAAGAATGATGATTCTGATTTGGAAAAACGAATTTTCGAGAAGAATTATGATTCTGATTTGGAAAAGGGAGATTTCGGAAAGAATGAAATTTTTGAGCTGAAACGGGGAATTTGCGAAAAGGACTATAACTTTTGAAAGAAATGGAATTTCCTAAAATAAATCAACATTCTGACTTGAAAACGGATATTTTCTAGAAGAATTTTAATTTTTAGTGGGATCGGGGAATTCGCGAAAAGGATTCAGATTCTCTCTTGGAATAGGGAATTTTCGAGAAGAATAAAAATTTTAGGATGAAACAGGGAATATGCGAAAGGAATGACGTCTCTGATCAGAAACCGGGAATTTGTGAAAAGTACTATAATTCCTAAAAGAAAAAGGAATTTTTCTATTAAAAATGAAAATTCCGACTCGAAAGCGGAAATTCTCTTGAAGAATTATTATTTTCACTGGGATTGGGGAATCTGCGAAACAAATTAAGATTCTGTCTTGGAACAGGGAATTTCCGAAAAGAACTATAAATCTAAAATTCAAAAATGAATTTTCTGAAATAATTATGATTCCGACTTGAAAGCGGAAATTTTCTGAAAGAATGATTATAATTTGCACTGGGCTCGGGGAATTTGCGATAAGAATAAACATTGGAAATTAAAACGGGGAATTTGCAAAAGGAATCATGATTCTAATTTGGAAAAGTGAATTTTCGAAACGAATTAAAATTTTGGGTAGGAACAGGGAATTTGAGAGAGAAATTATAATTATGATTTGGAACAGGGAATATTAGGAAAGAACTGTAATTCTGAAATAAAAAAAGAAATTTTATAAAATAATTATAATTCCGTCTTGGAAGAGGGGAACCTCTGATCGGGGAATTATCAAAAAGAATTAAGATTCAGTTTTGGAACAGGAAAGAAAAGAAAAATAAAGAAAAGTTTTGAAAAGAATGAACATTTTAAGATAAAAGCGGGGAATTTGCGAAAGGAATTACGATTCTGATCTGGAACAGGGAATTTTCGAAAAGAACTATAATTCTGTAATAAAAAAAAGGAATTTTCCAAAGAATTCTAATTTTTATTGGTATCGGCGAATTTTCTAAAAGAATTAAAATTTTTGAATTTAAAAGGGGAATTTCTGAAAGGAATTATGATTCTGATTTGAAACAGGAAATTTTCGAAAAGAATTTTATTTTTGATTCAGAACGGGAAATGTTCGAAAAGATTTCTGATTCCGATTTGGAAAAACGATTTTTCGAAAAAAATACAAATTTTGAGTTAAGACGGGAATTTCGCGATAGGAATTACGATTCTGATGAGGAACAGTGAATTTTTGAAAGAAAATTATTTTTCTAAAATAATTATAATTCCGACTTAAAAGCGGGAATTTTTGATACGGAATTATAATTTTGACTTGGATCGGGGAATTCGCGAGAAGAATTATCATTTTCACTTAGATCGGGGAAATTTTCGAAAAGAATTGAAATTCTGAATCAGGACCTGAGAATTAATAAAAAAATTAATTATCAGATCGGGAAATTGGTGAATTTTTTTTCAAAATAACATTTTTGAGTCTTAGCAAAAAAAAGTTAAATAGATTCGACATTTTTTAGATTTGAAGTTAGCAACAATCTAAATAAAAATCTTTTTTTTTAAGAGCGAAACTTCATTCAGTAAATAGATGCTAGTAAAGTGTAGTGAATTAAAGAATTTTTCGGTCGTAGATACAATAAAAAATGGTATCGATTTGCAGTCGACTAATTTTTCGAAATTTACGAAATTTTTCGTCAACTGCAGTACGATATGATAAAAGCAGTAAGTATCGTCTTATGTTAATTAGATGTAAATTTAGAATTATAGCCTTTTTTTTACATAACCTGCATTAAAAAATTTTGAATTAAAAAAAAATTGAGGTTTGACAATTGCATAAAATTATTTTATTATAAAAAATTTTTCAGGATTTCCAGATCCAATGGAACTCGCCACTGGTCTCGAGAAAAAGGAATTGCTCGCTGGACTTGCTGGAAATGATGTGAGTTTCAACTAAAAAAAAAAATAAAAATTAATAAAAATTTCGAATCAGTTTTCATTTTTAAGTTCAATACTTTTCCAGGTTATAAAATATAATTTCTCTAAATTCTTGAAGAAAAAAAAAAATATTTTCAAAAATTACATATATTTCAAGTCAAATTTTCAACGGAGGATTTAATTTTCAAAAAAATAGTTGTATTCTCAACCACAAAAGCTTTTTTTTATTTTTTACCAGTTGCATTTTCAACAAGAAAAGATTAATTTTGTTCAAAAAAGACGAATTTTCTACAAAACTTTTTTTTTCAATTCGAAAATATAAATTTTCAAGAAAATGGATTAATCTTCTACCAAAAACATTTTTTTTTTACCAAACAAGAAAAATTAAAAAAAAAAAAGTTGCATTATCAACCAAAGAGATGAAATTTCAACTCACATAATAAATCTTCAACTTAAAAAAAGCTTTTCTAACAAAGTAGTTGAATCCTCAACCAAAAATGATTAACTTTCATTAAGTTGCATTTTTAATGGAAAAAATAATTTTTTCCGAAATTAACGAATTTTCTGCAAAAAAGTAATTTTTTTTAAAAATAATATAAAAAATAAAAAAATAAAGTTTTAACCAGAATTTAAAAACATTTAGTGGAAGTTTTAAACAAAATTGATGAATCTTCAATCAAAACATACATTTTTAACAAAATGGTTTAATTTTGTAGAAAGAAGTTAATTTTTTTACCGAAAAATATGAATTTTCAACCAAATTTGAGACGAAGAGTGGAATTTGTGCAAAAAAAAATTTTTTTGACGAAATAGAGGATTACTCAAGAAAAAGAAATTTTCAAATTTTCGAAGTAATTTTCAAACCAAATGACGAATTAAAGACAAAATAATTGGATTTTCAACCAAAACAGATTTTTCAATCAAGAAAGGAACTAAATTTTATCAAAATTATAATAAGAGGAATTATAATTTTTTTATTAAAAAACTGCGAAGAAAGATTTCTTTTTAAATTTATTTTTTCATTTGTTTTTCAGATTATATAAATATAATTTCCCTAAAATTCTTGACTAAATTCGAAAAAATTTTGAATGTTACAAAATTATAAAATTGCCCCTAAATCTTCCAGGTTCTTTCTCTTATTTTCAGAATTTTTTTGATAATTTTTTTTCTATGAAAATTAATTTTTTTTTAAATGAAAAGTCATTAAATATTTTTTTCAGCATTTAATAAAAAATTTCTTCATCATCGTGTAACCTTCCAAATTCTCCAAATTCTTAAAAATTTGATTTCGAAATCTTGAAATAACTACATTTTTTTAACTTTTTAAAAATCTTTTCAAATTGTTTATTTTATTTGGTGTTCTCGAAAATTTGAGAATGTATTTTTAATGATTCAATTTTTTCCTAAAACTTTAAAAAAATTCTGCAAACCAAAACGAAATTTTCCGGAAATCTTCCAAAATTTTTTCTGAAATTTTCTGAAAATTTCATTATTATAATATAAATTATCATTATCTTAAAACCTTTGAAATTTTCAGAAAACTTCAGATTTTTGTTTCAAAATCTTCAAAACTTTTTCTTTTTTCAAAGTTTTTAAAAATCTTTTCAAACTTGAAATTTTGTTTGAAAATTTTTTTAAGCTTCTAAATGAATTTCAAAATAATTCGAATTTTTCTAAAACTTTGAAAAAAATCTTTGAAGTTAATCAAAATTTTTGGAAAATCTCCCAGAATTTTATATAAAATGTTGTAATCTTGCAAAATTCAAAAAGTTTTCTTTAAAATCTTCCACATTCTTTCCAGAAATTTTATTGGAAGATTTCAGAATTTTTTTTTTTATAATTTTTTTTAATACCTAAAATTTTTCCGGGAATATTAAGAAGAAAATTTCATGTCAAAACCTTCAAAATCCTTGAAAAGCTTCAAACTTTTATTTTAAAATCTTCAAAAACCTAAATTTTATTTCAAGTCTTTTAAAATCTTTTCAAGCTTTAAATTTTTTTGAATTTTTTTTTTGAGTTAAACAAAATTTCGTCATCTTGCAAAATTAAAAAAGTTTGCATCAAAATCTTCTAAATTCTTCTCAGAAATTTAAGGAAATCTTTTAAAATATTTTGGAATATTTGAAAATATTTTCTTTCAATAATAAAAAAAAAATAATTCAAATTATCCCTGTAACCTTAAAAGAAATTTCATTGTCTTTAAAACTATAAAATCCTTAAAAAACCTTCAAATTTTCATTTCAAAATCTTCAAAATCCTACATTTTATTTTAATTTTTTAAAAATCTTTTCAAACCTTAAATTTTGTTTGAAATCTGTTCTAAACTTCTAGAAATACCTAAAAATTATTAGAATTTTCCTCAATCTCTGAAAAAATTCTGCAAAGTTAAAATTTCGGAAAATCTTCCAGAATTTTATTAAAAATTTTGTAATCTGTCAAAATTAAAAAAGTTTGCTCTAAAATCTTTTACATGCTTTTCAGAAATTTTAGGAAATGATTTGACATCTTTTGAAATCTTTTGATAACTTTATTTGAATAATTTGAAAAAAATACTTCAAAATTTTTCCTGGAATCTTAAGGAAAAATTTCATTCTGTTAAAACCTTCAAAATCCTCAAAAAGCTTCACATTTTTATTTCAAAATCTTCAAAAATCTACATTTTATTTTAAGTTTTTTCAAATATTTTGAAAATTTAAATTTTGTTTGAAATTTTCGAAAAACTTCTAAATTTATTTAAAAATTATTCGAATTTTCCCTAAGACTTTGAAAAAATTCTGCGAAAATAAACAAAATAATCAGAAAATCTTCAAGAATTTTATTCAAAATTTTGTAACGTTGCAAAATCGAAAAGTTTGTTTTCAAATCTTCTACATTTTTTTCAGAAACTTCAGAAAATCTTTTGCCAAATTTAAAAATATTTTCTTTAAATAATTTAAAAAAAAATACTTCAAATTTTCCCTGGAACCTTGAGAAAAATTTAATTATCCTTAAACCTTCGAAGTCTTTAAAAAGCTTCAAATTTTCATTTCAAAATCTTCAAAAATCTACATTTTAAGTTTTTTTTATAAATCTTTTCAAATTCTAAATTTTGTTTGAAACTTTTTTTAAAACTTCCGAATATACTTTAAAATGAATCGAATTTTTCCTGAAACTTTGAACAAATTCTGCAAAGATAAACAAAATTTTCAGAAAATCTTCCAGAATTTTATCTGAACTTTTGTCATCTTGCGAAATTGAAAAAGTTTGCTTCAAAATCTTCTAAATCCTTTTCAGAAGTTTTAGGAAATAATTTGAAATCTTTTGAAAATTTTATTTGAATAATTTGAAAAAATACTTAAATTTTTTCCTGTAATCTTAAGGAAAAATTTGATCATCTTAAAACCTTCATAATCCTCACAAAGCTTCAAATTTTTATTTCAAAATCTTCAAAAATAAATTGCAAAATCGAAAAGTTTGTTTTCAAATCTTCTATATTTTTGTCAGAAATTTTAGGAAATCTTTTGCAATATTTAAAAATATTTTCTTCAAATAATTTGTTTAAAAAAATTAATTTTTCCATGGAATTCAAAAAAAAAACTTTCAATTTTTATTTCCAAATCTTCAAAAATCCATCTTTTGTTGAAAATTTGTCATAAGAACAACAGCCGAGTTCCATCGGAAGCGGGTGCCACTCCCGAAAATGGCACCCGCGATGGACTCAATACAGCGATCGAGCGTGAGTGTCCCAAGCACACGGAGCGAACCAAAGATGACTGCATTCTGCATCTTCCCCGCACGTGTCTTGGCACTTCGTTGACACGCAGGGATGATTTTAATATATATTTTATTTAAAATTTTCAGAAGCCTAGATTTTTTAAACATTTTAAAATATTTCTTTTTATTTATTTCAGGATCCCTACATGTGCAATCCAATAGCGAAACGAGAATCCAGTCGAGAAAATCCAATCATCGTTGAAAGTGCCTTCGACAGTCGATTAATCGGGTGCATATGTCATGAAGATCAAACTTATGTTTGTTATTTCCACGTCCTCGAAGGAGAGCCTTCTCGCTGCGAATGTGGTTTTTGGTTTAAGTTGTGTAGAAAAACTCCCATAACAGGTTGAAACTGATTGTATTGATAAATTGTTAAAAAAAAATTCTGAATTAAATTTACGATAATTTACAATCAGCGAAGTTATGAGAATGTTTATAATTAAATAATAGTGAGGGACCGTTCATTATTGTTAAAAATTTGATGGGGGGGGGGATCATGAAAAAAATACGAATGGTAAAAGAAGGAGAGGGGGACAGTGGGAACAGAATTTGCCCGGTTGTTTGGCCAGGGGAGTGGAAAACTGCAGAAAACCACCTTCTGCGTTCAGCCGATTTTTCGATAGTTTAGTGAATTAATAATGAAATATTTGTTGAAAATTCTTAGTTTTTGTAGAAAATTAAACTACTTTGGTAAGAAATTAAACTTTTTGCTTAAAAATTAAACTATTCAATTAAAAATTTAATTATTCTGTTCGAAATCCGTTTTTTTTCGTTAAAAATTAATTTTTTCCCATGAAAATGCAGATAGTAAAAATTGATATTTTATATTGAAATTGTTCTTTTTTAAGTTGAAAATTCATGTTTTTTGTGGAAAATTCGTCTTTTTGGTAGAAAATTAATCTTCTTGGCTAAACATTAATCTTTTTTGGTTGCAATTGAATTTTTTTTGTTTAGAATATCATCTATCACATGTTTCGTTAAGAATTGTTTTTTTTGTTTGTAAAAAATAAATGCATTTTTGGTTGAATTTTAAAATTGAATTTTTTTTTAATTTGTTATTTTTTTCTTTATTTCAAACCGCAACTTAAACTATCTCATTTTTGATCGGAAATAAAATTTTTTTATTTCAAAATTGAATCATTTAGTTGTAAATTCATGTATGTTTTTGAAAATTCGTCTTTCAGTAGAAAATAAACTTTCCGTTAAAAAATAATATTTTCGGATTAAAAATTCAACTGTTTCATAGGTAATTCAGTTTTAATGGCCTTAAAATTCAAAATTTTTTACTAAATTAATTTTTGTTTTTTAAAAATTCAACTCTTTTCGTTAAATTCTACTGTTTGAAAGTAAATTTTTTTTCAAAAGTAATTTTTTAACTGCAAATTTACCCATTCCAATTTTGATCAAAAACATCTTTTTTAGTAGAAAATTCAACTATTTGGTCAAAAGTTGAACTATCTTTGTTGAAAATTAATTTTTTTAAGATTCACCTTTTTGATTCGAAATTTTACTTTTTTGTTAAAAATTAGGTTTTTTCTGTTAGAAATTAATTTTTTTATCTGAAAATTAAACTATTCCATTTTCACCATTTTTTCTGAAAGTTTATATTTTTGGGTTGAAAATTAAACTTTTTTAAAGAAAATTCTACTTTTCAGCTTGAAAATTTAACACTTTCGTAGAAAATCAAATTATGTGATTGGAAATTGACTCTTTTTCTTGAAAATCCACATTTTTTGGTTAAAAATTCAACCATTTGATCAAAAATTAAGCAATTTTTGTTATAAATTTCACTTTTTGATAAAAAATAAATTTTTTGTTGGAAAATAAATTTTTTTGTTAAAAAATAAACTTTTTTGTTAAAAAACAATATTCCTTGGTGAACAATTAACCTTTTTGGTTAAAAATTTAACTATTCGGTTAAAAATTTGTCTTTTTTTCGTTGAAAGTTCGTGTTTTTTTGTTGTTGAAAATTATATTTTTTATCAGAAAATTCAACTATTCCATTTCCTGGTTGAGAAATGAACTATTTCATCAAAAATTAGTCCTTTTTACTTCTATTCAACTGGATACATTTTTTTTATTTATTTTTTCATCATCTTTTTAAACTCAAAAATTTGGCGGTACTTTTTCGGTTTTGAAAATATCATTTCTAGTTAAAAATTCAAAAATGTTGCTTAAAATTCAAGCTTGAAAATTAATCTATTTGGTTGAGGATTCTACTATGTTATTAAAAATTTCTTTCTTTTTTGCCTAATTTATTTATTTTGAAATAAAATTTTAGTTGAAAATTCAACTTTTTGGGTTGAAATTTCAAATGTCATCCAAAAAAATCGCCTTTGTTTGCTTGAAACTTCAACGGTTTTTGGTTGAAATTTCAATATTTTTTATTTGAAAATTTAAGCATTTGAAATTTCAACTATTTTGATAAAGTCAACTATTTTGGTGAAAAATTTGATTTTTTTTAAATTAATTCTTTT